>JAWPHD010001552.1:0-311335 GCA_037043455.1 Cyrtodaria siliqua | reverse complement strand
GGATTAAACGATAAATTCGATTGTTCTAATGTGCATTCAAGGCAATAAGCGCACGCGCTGCACGATCTTTCAGTTTTTCAAAACCCCACAGGGTTTTGTATTTAAAGTCAGATATTGACAAAAAAGGTAGTACAGTTTCAGTTTTCAGTATTTTCAGTACTACCATAGGTTTAAATACATTTATTGGTTCAAAGTAATCAACAGTTTAGGAATATGTAAAATCAATTTATTTGCACTATTTCAAATGCGTAAAAGAAAAACTAACAGAATATCACGACTTAAAAACAACAAATTGCCGTTTGTCCCTTTCAATGTATCCTGGTGCGTAACCTAGGATAAACAAACATTGAATATTCTTGTAAATAAGGGGTAATTTTAGTTCATTCATTATATTTAGACATCTAAAATAGGAAAATATCAATATTTTTTCCACACCACAAATAACATTAAGAATTGACACTTTCTCACTTAACAATTCGAGCTCAGAGTGGGATTCGAACCCGCAGGAGTGAGAGGCGAGAAAAGTTTTTCACTATCCCGGCTACGGCGACAATTAAGGGTAAGACATACGGGATAAAAGTGTGTATTATATGGGGCGCGGGCGCCATTTCTACTGTTAGTCATCGTTGGATTTAACATACAATTATTCTGGAAAAAAAACAGAATTCACTAAACGTCATGTAGGAAAACATTTTTATTTCGAAGGATCCTGCATTTTACTTCGAAGGATCTTCCGCCCGCACCCACACACAAATACTCGAACCAAAAATCTTGATCTGCAATCTGATGTGTACCCTCCTCTCAAAATGTTTTTAGTGATCAATTATTCGGCAAGCCCCTTTAAAACTCCAGCCAAGTCTGGGTGGTTGCATCGAAGGGACTGTATTAAGAAACAATAGTCTGAAAGGGGTCGATGCATATGGCGTTTATATATATATATATTGACCACAATATAAATAAACTGCATTTTTTAATTTGATTTTTTATTGGCTTTTTTTTCTACACAAACCCCTGTGAGCCTTCTAAAACCCAGGTTGTTATACAACTTTGAGATCAGCCCCCAACATTTTTCTCGTGTTTAGTATTTAGTCTGAAGTCATAGTCGTTATCGTAGTTAGTTTGTACAGGGTCTAATAAAGTATTTTTTGTCGTTTATAATTGGTGTTTGTAATGCTACGTAAAATAAATATTGCATCTGTTGTTGAATTCCCTTTTCTAAAGCCGAATTGAGCATCAGATACCATATTATTATTTTTCGCACCATTTGTCAATCCGCGTATTTAAAATGCTTATAAATATTTTACTCATACAACTAATTGAACTGTAATTTCCCTGTAATTGTTAACAGAGTTATATTGCCTTTTTATGTAGAGGAATCATGAAACCCTTAGACCTGCTTTCGCGGAAAGCAACATGTATCAAAAACTAATATTAAAAATATCAGTAATATGGCCCGATAATATATCAGAACTAGCAATGAAATATTCATTAAAGTATAAAATCGACCGAAAACCGGCCATATTTTTATTTAACGCTCGTATTGCCAACTCTACCCTCAGCTGCGCTTATTTGGTTTATCTGATTCTTTGAAAATTGGGGCCATTACCGTTGAACTCATGATTAACATTAAAGTTCTTCTGAAATAAGATGCGCTTTTTATATGTTTAAATACATTTGAAAAGTAGTTCTCAAAATCATCCACCCACAGACTATAATTCTCTAGGCTTTGAATGTCGCAATATTTTTCAAAACTCTTTTGCCTGCTTAAATTTAAACGCGCGTCGATGTTCTATTTCCGTTTGACTTTAATCTGTTGAACTCATTTCAAAGAATGTTTATAAAGTTGTTTTTAGACTGGTAGCATTCTTCAGCGAACCATTATTTCGTGTCACTATTTTTAATTTGGAACCCCAATGAAGTGATTTTGGTGTGCTTCATAAAAAATGAGATTATCTACATTATTCGTGTTATCTTAATTAAAAGTATCGAAACAATGCATTAAAAACATGGCAATTTACCAATTAATACCCGTCGAACTGTTTCCTATGCAATTAATCCCATTTGAAATTTTTTATAGGACTCAGTTTTCGTATGACTGTTTATCCTTCCCGTCGTGCGTTTTTGCCAGCAAGAGTGAACGATAACGGTGCATGGTCACTCAATTCATTAAATGCATGTAATACAAAAAATCGCTCACAACATGGAAAATCGCCTTCTTTTAACAAAAGATAATAAAATTACGCTGCTTACATGCCTAATGACGCACGTTATAGATCCCACACCACAATCTGACCCCTAATCTAACCATTGCCTATCGAAAAGAAAAATAGCTTTACACCAATCTCTACCCAGAGTACACTCGTTCCTCATTTGACTCTGTCAAAGGGAAGTAGGGCGAACGTTTAGGTTACGTGATTATTCAAAAAAGTTTATGACTATATTTATAATAAATCCTTTTGCGTGATCTTGCAAAAGATAAAATATAGACCTATATCAAATAATTTCAATTAGTGTTTTTCTATGAGTTAATTTTATTTAGTAATTTTTCTGCTATCGAGCTTCAGTTTTGAAACGTTTACATATGAGTATCGATTGAGAAGAACTAAGTACGTATTAGTTTTGTAGTAGAAATAGGTCTCCCGATTAAAACTAAATTGGTTTTCGTGGCATTATTTTAAATCTTGCAACAATCTAATCTGCAGATATTCTGAAAATTATATTTTACACAAGAAATAAATAAGTTTCAGGCAAAACAAATTCCAATTAAACAGGTTTTACCAAAATCTTGTAATTTAGTAGTTAGCCAGAGGATATATGTGAGTGCAAGGAATGGATAACTCTGCGTGGAGATTGGCTTGACACAAGTCCGATAACTATGTTACCTTGTGGATTCGCACATGTATCTTCATGAGGCCCGCTTTAGGGGGTTATCTAGAATATAATCAGTGTAATCAATATCGTTAATTACACAATAAAATCGCAGCCTATTTGAAAATGATGACTTTTGCATTTATTCCAAGTAATACATGTAGGTATAATTAATTGATATTTGAATGTTGTTTAACGGCTCATCAACACAGTATAGGTTATTTAGAGCCGCCCCAGAGAGAGGGGCAGGATACATAGGGAATCCGGGTACCTGCCCTACTCTTATTATCGAATAGATTCCTATGGTTTCTTTAACGTGCCCGGAGGATAGACCGATACACGGGACCGCCCGGTTTACGTCCCCATCTGACGAACGAGGCTAAGTGGAAGTGTCTTGCACCAGAACACACCGACGGAACTCAGTGGCACCACGGAGGATTGAACCCGGGGGCCTCCGGTTACAAATCCGGCCGCGCTACCGACTGCGCCACGCCAGCCCTCTGGGTATAATTTAAACAACAATAACAAAAACAAGTGTGAAAGAAGATAATTATGTGACATATACATGGATAACCAAGGGCAAAACATCTTGAAAAAAGGAAAAATGTGTGAAACGAAGATAATTATGTGACATATACATGGATAACCAAGGGCAAAACATCTTGAAAAAAGAAAATGTAAAAAAGCTGGTGACCAAAATGCTTTATAGCTTCATTAGGTTTTGCGAATAAGCGCACGAACGTTTTCGAAATGTCATTTAGCTTCCTATCCACAGTTCTACTCAGTCACAACTCCCTCAAGTATACAAACAGTTAATATGGGGTGATATCCTATTCCGCTGCTGTACAACAACACGGCCATCGTTAATTCATTGATGTTATCTATTTTTCTTCGTCCGAAATCAGTGGAATTTGGTCCCCATTCCTCCAGAAGAGCTGGTGAAGTTCGTCAAGGTTGGTTACTTCCGGTTCTCTTTCCCGAACTCGCTCCCAGCTCGTCCCAAAGATTGCTCAGTTGGGTTCAAGTCTGGAGATAAGGAAGGCCAATTCATAGAGCGGATGTTTTGTGTTATCTTGTATTCAGTTATTTTGCGTGCTGTATGTGGACGCGCATTTGTCGTCCAGTAGAATCATGTTTTGCACGTGGGGAATGTGGCAGAAAGGGCGTGACCAACTGGTTCAAGGATGTCATCGCGATATTTTTCTCTCATTTAAGGTTACCCTGAATGATTTAGCGCGGCAGTTGATGGTCATAACTGAAAGCCCCCACACCATCACACTTCCCCCACCTCCACCTACGGCCTTCTGCAGGGCAATCTGGTTTGTAACGCACTCCTCTTTAACGACGCTGACCAAAGTGAAGACGGCAGCCATATGTCTTGGAGCTAGGCGACGTCTAGTAGCTGGACGTCTGGCACGTAAACCAGCATGGAGGAAGACGCTTATCAACAGACAAGTGAACTTCTTAGAAGTGCTATTTTGCGTTCAAAACCGTTCGTGACCCCTGGACCATTGAAGGGAAAGTGACAGTTATGCTGAAGAAACGGTGAAAAACTAAAAAATAGGCAATGCAGCTAACTCTTTGGGAAACTGTTACCGAGGAACCTGCCTGGAGAAGGCGATAAACTATAGTCTAGTTGCCATGATATGCAAATAACGTACTAGATGTGCTTCTTTTTTTCTTCTTTTTTTTGTATGTCACAGCGAGATTCTGTTTTTAATAGGTTTATTTTACTTCACTTCCATATAACTTTACAAAAATGGTTCATTAATTAATGTGTTCATTGTGTGAAATCTACAACTTACAAACTATTGAGGGCCTAAGGATAATTTGCAGATTATGTTTATGCTTGTTTTTTGTTTATTTCTAGGAATAATATTAATTTAATAGTTTACACCAAGTCCATGCCTTGTTTTGGGTGTGCACACATATACTATAGCCAAATCAAAAGTGAAAATACTTCTCTGTTTACATCACGTGATATCGGAATGTGTGATCTAGTGGCCCAGTTAGTAATGCCCACTGTCTATTTTTAGCCATATGATATACACTAATTATATCAATACTGCATAGTTGTAGTAATTATGGTGTTTTTATTCTTTTGTGTCTAATTTAATAATAAAAAAGATATTTGTTTAAGCCATGTTATAGAAATTCCCACAATTCAAAAGGAACACGTTGTGTTCGCATTCGCATGCGTTTACACAGGACAGTGACCTGCTTTTTTGTGTCCGTTTAGACGTGACGTCATTTATAGCTGACATTTTGTAGACGCTTTATGGGCCAAGCGTTACAGAACGCCTTAAATATTAAAGCGTGTAACATACTTTGACGTGTAGAAGTTCCGGTTTTGATAAAAGTTTCGAAAACAGCGCGTTGTATTGATTAATTCACAGATCTTTCGTGTGCACCATTCATTACAGGTATGTACAATATACCAGTACACTAATGTTGTACCGAATAATGCCTGCCGGCAACAACTACATATGATTACAGTGTGTGTTGCATTGTTGTTTGGTAATAGCTTTGTTTCTTATGCGACCTACTTTCGTTTTTAGCTCGACTATTCGAAGAATAAGAGAGCTTATGTAATCACCCCGGGGTCGGCGTCGGCGTCGGCGTTGCGTTGGCGTCGGCGTCCCACATCAAGGTTTGCGTGTAAGCTGTGTTAAACAAGTCTATATCTCTTACATTTCTTATCCTAGCACAACCAAAATGTGTTCATGGGCTTCCTTATAGCATTATCTTTAAGGGCTGCATAAGCAATTTTGGGTTCCTGTAACCCATGGGCTCCCATGGAACCCAAATTATGATAGCCCATAAAATGTGCCCCATTTCACACTCAAATTTTGCGTGTAAGCTGTGTTTACTAGTCTATATGTCTTACACTTCTTACCCTAGCACAACCAAAATTGGCCATTAGCTTCCTTATAGGCATTATGGTAAGGGCTGCTTGAGTAATTTTTGGTTCCTGTAACCCCTGGGCTCCCATGGAACTGATAGCCTTTAAAATATGTCTGTTTCACATCAAATTTTGCGTGTAAGCTGTGTTTACAGGTCTATATCTCTTACATTTCTTGTCCTAGCTGAACTAAATTTTGGAATTGATTTCCTTATAGTATGTTGTAAAGGGTTGGATAAGTAATTTTGTCTTCTGCAAATTCTGGGCTCCTATGGAACCCAAATTGTGATGGCCCATAAAATGCGCAATAAAGACAGATCTAGGTTTGCATGTAAGCATGTATATATCTATAATTATGGTTTGGGATTTGTTATAGCATTATGCATCTTATTACTTCACCCATATTGGGGCATGGGCTCCCTCCTCCCCCCACCCCCTTCCTACCCCCCGCCCCCCACTCCCATCCACACTTTTTTTTTTTTTTTTTTATTTCTGTGTTGTTTTAGTCAATTCTTACACATATATGTTGCAACCCTCACCGCCCCCGCCACCCAGCTGCCCCCCCGCCCCCCCCCCGCCTCTCCCCCCCTCCCCCCCAGACTTGAAACTTTTTTATTTTTATTTTTATTTTTACGTATTTCTTTGTTGTTTTAATAGTCATTTCTTACACATATAATTATGTTGCCCCCCCAACCCACTCCCGCCTCTCAACCCCCCCCCCCCCCCACTTGAAACAATTTTTTTTTACATATTTCTGTGTTGCTTTTGTCAATTCTTACACATATATGTTGCCCCCTCCCCGCAGCCCCCCTCCACCCCACCACCCCGGCCTCTCACCCCCTCCCCACCCCACACTTGAATATTTTTGTTTTTACATATTTCTTCACTGTTTTAGTCAATTCTTACACATATATGTTGCCCCCTCCCCCTGCGCCCCGCACCCACTTCCGCCCCTCCCCCCCCCCACCCCACTCCCACTTGAAACTAATTTTTTTTACCTTTCCCGCCTCCCCCACTCCCCCCCTCCCCTCCCCGCTCCCCCCCCCCACTTGAACTTTTTTTTTTTTACATATTTCTTTGTTGTTTTAGTCAATTCCTTACACATATATGTTGCCCCCAAACCAACCCACTCCCGCCTCTCCCCCCACCCCGCTCCTCCCACACCCCACACCCACTTGAAACTATTTTTTTTACATATTTCTTTGTTGTTTTAGTCAATTTTTATAATTATGTTGCCCCCCTCCCCGCCCCCCCCCCCCCCAACCCAACCAACTCCCGCCTCTCCGACCGCTCCCCCACACCCACTTGAAACTATTTTATTTTTACATATTTCTGTGTTGCTTTTGTCAATTCTTACACATATATGTTGCCCACTCCCCGCCCCCGCCATCCAGCTGCCCCCCCTCCCCCCCCCCCGCCTCTCATCCCTCCCCCCCAGACTTGAAATTATTATTATTAAAAAAAAAAATTAAGTATTTCTTTGTTGTTTTAGTCAATTTTTACACATATAATTATGTTGCCCCCCCCAACCAACTCCCGCCTCTCAACCCCCCCCCACATATATGTTGCCCCCACCCCGCAGCCCCCCTCCATCCCATCACCCCCGGCCTCTCACCCCCCTCCCCACCCCACACTTGAATTTTTTTTTTTTTTACATATTTCTTCACTGTTTTAGTCAATTTTTACACATATATGTTGACCCCACCCCGCGACCCCCCCCCCCCCCCCCTGCACCCCCCCTCCCCCCTCCCCACACTTGAAACTTTTTTTTTTTTTTACATATTTCTTTGCTGTTTTAGTCAATTCTTACACATATATGTTGCCCCCCTCCTCCTGCGCCCCCAACCCACTTCCGCCTCTTCCCCCCCCCCCCCCCTTTTTTTTTTTTTACACATTTCTATGTAGTTTTGATCAATTCTTACACATAGTTCTGTTGTGCTCCCAACCCCACCCCACATTGTTGTAGCCTTGTTTTCTGATGGTATGTACTAGCTATAAATGTATTATTCTCTGAAAAATCGAAAAGTCGAGCTGCGCTGTTCTCCGACAGCTCTTGTTAACATTTCGAGTTTGAAATTGATGTTTATATTACACCCGACCCGCTTTTCACTAAGCCATTTTTCATTAAGCCATTATACTCACTGTTGTTACTGACTGTTTATTGTGTTCTGTGATAAGTTGTCATTTGGACAGTGCCTCCATGTCCATCATTTAATGAATGCTTATAATACAAAATTGTTCAAGCAGACATGAGCTGTTGAATGACAAATAATATAAAATGCTGCAGCATGAATTGCCAAGGTTTATCGGATGTCTCCAAAAGATCTGGGACCCGTTTTATGAAACAACTTACGACCATTTTGATCGTAAATCAATTTCTTAAATGCTTCACTATAAATTGCATATTTCAAATAAACTTGATTCTATTTCATTTTCTTATGCATGTGATATTTCTGCACTATGTGCACACATAATTGTCTACATGGAATGCTTAGGTGAAAAAAGTGAACGATTTTAAAATGTGAGACTTACCGTAAGATGTTTAATAAAACAGGGCCCTGATATCTTAATTTTTTAAAAAAAGAAGAAATATGATATTTACTTTTTACAAGATGTTCATTTCTACCGAATGATGAACCATATATTAGATCACTATGGGATTATGACTTTATTATTAATTCAGACTCATCTCAAGCGAGAGGTGTCGCCTTTCTTTTTAATAATACTTTCGAATATAAATTACATAATAAAGTTAAGGATGACACCGGTAATAAAATAATTTTAGATATTACAATTAATGGTAGACGAATGTCCTTGTGTAATATATAGGGACCAAATATAGATGAACCACATTTTTACACTCAATTGAAATTGGAACTGATTAATATTGGAAATGATTATACTATAATCGGAGGCGATTTTAATTTTGCAATAAATCAAGATTTAGACACTGATAATTATTTACACGAAAATAACAAAAAAGCACGAGATGAAATGGTAAATATTCTGTTTGAGCTAAAGATGCTGGACATATGGAGGGATTTGAACATAGAAAAAATCACTTGACATGGTTTAAAAATTCACCAATGAAGAGGGCCATATTAGACTATTTTTTATATCTGAGAACTTATAAACAGATGTAAATGACTCATACAAAGCACCCGGATATAGAACGGATCATTCACGGGTCATATTTGACTTTACTATAGGTAAATTTAAACCCGGAAACGCTTTTTGGAAATTTAACAATTCGTTGCTACGGGACCTTGAATACATAGATTTAGTTAAAAATATTATTAGTAATACAAAAGAACAGTATTCAATACATCAAAACATAGACGGCACGCCGGATTGTGACATACAGTTTTCAATAAGTGATAATTTAATTTGAAAATATTGATTTAAGTGAACTGTTTTCCAACAGTAATATAACAAATTAACGGATGAACAAAAAAAATCTATTGATGGAAAAATTACATATTTAGAAGCCGGTAAATTACAAAGGGCGTTCCAGAACAACAAATCACCAGGTTCCGATGGTTAAACAACATATTTCTTTAAAAACTTTTGGAAGGATTTTATAGTCAGATCTCTAAATTTTGGTTCCCAAAAAGAAGAACTATCAAGCATCCAAAAAGAAGGAGTTATAACGTGTATCCCAAAAGGCGATAAAGACAAAATATTACTAAAAAACTGGAGACCCATATCTCTTCTTAATACCACCTATAAAATAGGTTCTGCTTTCATAGCAAACAGAATAAAAACATTCTTGCCATCAATTATTGATCCAGATCAGACAGGTTTTATTTCTGGACGTTATATGGGTGAAACCAAAAGAATTATATATGATCTTTTTCATTTTGCAAACAAAAACAAAATTGTGGGCTTATTACTTAAGGTAGATTTTGAAAAAAAACTTTTGACTCCCTCTCATGGTCTTTTATTCATGAAGTTTTAACTTTTTTTAATTTTGTCGATTCTATTAAAAGATGGGTAAGGACTTTTTATAATAATATTAAATCATGTGTGGTAGTAAATGGTCATGCATCACCTTTTTTAATATAAATAGATGCATGTGCTGAAGTTTTGGCCATCTTAATAAGAACAAATAAAAAAAGTACAGGTATAGTGGAAGATGGTACTGAGTTCTTGGTAAATCAATATGCAGACGACACTATTCTCACATAAGATGGCTCGGAAAAGTCATTAAAACATACGCTATGGATTTTAAAATGTTATGCAAAAATGTCTGGTCTTGAATGTTACATGGAGAAGACAAGAGTTATCTGGTTTGGCGCAAAAAGGGAAGTAATGCTATATTATGCTCAGAGGCTAAGTTAAGTTGGGACCAAAGCAATTTCAAACTTCTGGGAATTATTTTTTCAACGAATCTGGAGGATATGATACCTTTAAATTATAATAATAAGATTAAAGAAATCAAAGAACTTATATCTAGATGGTCAATAAGAAGGCTCATCCCATATGGAAAAATCATTGTGATCAAAAGCCTTGCTTTCTCAAAGATTAATCACCTCATATTAACTATCCCAAACCCATCAAAAATAATAATCAAACAGTTAAATACATTATTTTATGAATATATATGGAATTATCCATTAGACAAAATAAAAAGAGCTGTTGTAAATCAGCCTTATGAGGAAGGAGGACTAAATATGTTAAATATAGAATACTTTATGAAAGCCCTGAAGGTCACATGGATAAGAAGACAAAACATAGTTAATACAAAATGGTGCCATCTTTTTGAAACCATGTACCTCTTTGCAAAGGCACATGCCAAATTTGGGCAAATTTTATTGACAGCAACCTGAACAAGATAGACAACCCATTTTGGAATGATGTATATAGTTCATTGAGCCAACTAAAAACAGAACTTGCTCCAAATTCATGGAATGAAATATTGATGGAACCAGTTTTTCTCAATGATACAATTAAGACTGGAAGAAATTGTTTATATAGTAAAAGTTATATAGATAGAAATATTATTTTTGTTAATGATTTTGTAGACGAAAATGGTGACTTTCTTTTTTTTGATTTGTTTCAAGAAAAATACGCACACTTTTCGAACTTTATAGAATATGAGAGGGTAACGAGGGCAATAAAATCAACTGTCATACATTAAGCAATCACAAAAGATAAATGTAAAATATTTGGCCCCATTCAAAACTTAGTCTTGTATCTAATTAAGAAAGATGACAAGGGGTGCACAAATATTTACAAAACTCTAAATAGAAAATGAACTGAACCTAAAGCAATACTTAAATGGAATCAAGAACATTTAGAAAAAAGCAAAGAAGAATGGATCAGTATATTTTCACTACCTTTTAACATAACAAAAGACACGTCACTTATTTGGTTACAGATAAGACTATTACATCGTATTTTAGCAACTAATAAATTTCTGTTAAAATGAAGATTAATAATATTGACAGGTTTGTAATGCAGAAACCGAATCATTAATCCATTTATTTTGGCAATGTAGAAATGTACAGTCTTAAACGTTTCTGGAATAGAGTTTGCGACTGGCTTAAAGAGGGATGCCAACATCTTAATAATTTAACATTAAACATAAATACAATTACATTTGGAGATATTGCACTTGATGATACTCTAAATTATCTTATTCTAGTAGCCATGAAATGTATTTATGCTTGTAGAATAGAGGGGAGATCACCGAGTTTAACAAAGTATAAAAACTCAGTACTTTACCATTATAACACAGAAAAAGTAATAGCCTTCAGAACACATTCTATTGATAGATTTAATGAAAAATGGCAAATTTACAGTAATCTTATTGAACATAATTTGAAGGTCATAAGGGTCTTTTAAAATCAATGGAAGTTTATTTTTCCACCTACAGCTGTATTTATTTGTTGTTTTTTCTAAGCAATCTGTTTCAGACAATAACAATAGTATATATGTCGTTTGTATATAAGAAGGGAAACAATCCGCTTTTTAATATTGACTTAATATAGCATGAATTATCCCCCATTCTTTAGTATGCATAGCATATTGTTGTGGCAGCAAAAAGAGTAGAGACAAAAACTTTTTCCATCATAGCAGTGGTTGGATTTAATTGTAATAGCATGTGTTAATGTGTGTTTATCATGGTATACGCTAGCCACATATAAACCATATTACAACAGTGAGACATGGAACTTTGGATGGCTTTTATTTTTATTTGTTTATTGTTGTTTCTTATACATGCAATATGAAAAAGTCTCGATTTGTTAGATTTTTTCTTGTATGAATATATTTGGCTGGTTTGTACTATGAATATTTTGTTTCATGGATATATCACTATTACGTTTGCTATTTATTGTACGGTACTACTGGGGATGATTCTCCAACCCCAATGTACCTATGACGGGGAAATAAATGGGCCGTCTTTATTTTTAAAGATGGCCGAAAAAAAAACAGTTGGTCTTGATAAGCGAATATCTGTACGTGCAAGGAACATAGTCCGTACGTTTTCGGCTGATGCAAACCGGTTTCGTCGGCTGATGCGTAAAAGAGCTCTATCTAAGAATGAAACTAGAATTGAACATCCTTTAAATATATATACATACCTCTTCGTCAGTAAGTTTGAAAACGGTGCACATACTATTGTCAAATGTGCCTGTTGTTGACGGGATAGCTACTTTTAAGTCTGCAAGACAGTATAACATGAGCTCACACGAGAATTTGAACAGACACAAAATGACTAAATGAAGTTGATGGGAGATTTTGGCCTGGCTAGTTAAAGCGGTTTCTAATGTGTCTATATATAGAGCCTGGATTCTCAAAATAGGTAAATTATATATAGCTCGTTGCAAAATGCCTAATAGTTCAAACATAACAAAGATATAAAATTTAACACCCTCAAAATCAAATCTCACAATTTCAAAACGGCGTCTATTGTCCACATCAACGGTAACGCATTAATGCTTGTCGGTACCAAGATGAAATGTTGCAACCAGTTCTGTACCACATATTGTGAACACGTAAATAGGTCAAAATCCATTCAAACATGGAATGACTTCTCACAACGATACCTCCAGCTCTACATTGTGTAGCCGACCTGAAATTACTGCTTATGGAGTCTACACCAGATATTAAACGGCATTTGGAAATTGTGACTTTTGTTTTGAGGGTGTCAAATTTCATACCCAGTTGTTTGAACTATTAATTTTTAAGCAATACAATTTTCAGCAAATATATGAATTGAATTCATTTCATACGATAGAATATTTAATTATAATCATGTCTCGTTTGTTTTCAAAATTTATCCATGAAATCCAAGTGACCAATTACAAACTATGTTCAAATGCATTTTTTCAAAATCTAGTAAAACAAGGAGACCTGGTATAATATCTTCTTTACATGTTAACAGATGGTCAGATATAATGCCTTCCTTTTAAAACTCTGGTTGACTTCTAGATATTAACTTTAAAAACACTAGCTGAGGATACAATTTTCCATCGAGATTTAAAAATGAGATAGATCTCCAGTTTTTTAAATGCGTTTTTTGATTTACGTTCTTTGGGTAGACACCTGATGACACATTTCCTTTGTGTTAGTGATAAAGATTTACAGTGATATCCATAGTTCAAAGATTTAAAAAGAAAATAACCAATATCGTTCCAACTTTTGTTTTATAAAAATAGGTCGTAATAACTCATCATGGTGACTTGTTATTTTTCCTTTTTGGAAAAAAAAGCATTTACACATTCCCATATGCTAAGAATTCCTTCTAATGATTCTCTTTCTTCTTCGTTTAGTTTGTTTAAAACAAGATTGTGAGTGTCATATAATGCTTCTTCACGTTTCTGTGTGGTAGTAGGTTTACCATCTTCGGGACGGCTCAAATTTCTATACCATTGGCATTTTAAATAATGAGTTCTGCTCAACCCGGGCTAGAGAGCATGACCGGTAGCAACACTTTCCACTACCATTCATGAACAGTTTCAATCAAACCGAGGCTGCAATAAATTTTGTATTTATTGTGTTTGACGATTGCCAAATTTCTCCTTTCATACTTTTATTTGGAGCTATGAAGATTTATTTAAAATTATTTCTGTTCAGTAAGTATTTCTTTTAAATCAGTTGTTTCCTTTAAGTCTTTCCGTTTCAGTATTTACTATGGTATTAATTTAGTGTTTCATATTTTAGTATTTATTTCTGTATATTGCAGTTTTTTCTAAATTACAAAAGTATTTAGTCGAGTTCTTTCCTTCGATTTTCCATTTCGTGTTTATTCTTAAAATAATTCATCTTATTCTTTCATCGCGAATTGTTTTTAATTCTATCTGTAATTAATCAATTTCACTGTTAACGGAGAAGTCATCATTGTCCAGTAAGACATACATTTTATTTTATATTTTCAAGTTATTTACTTTTTCTTTCTCTTTTTTTTTTTTAAACGAAGCTAATAAAATAGTTTTACCTCTAATCACGAGTTTAAGAGTCTTCCTAAGTAGTTGGTCATTTATACTAAATTCATAGTATTGTCTAATTTATCTAATTTGTATTGAGCTGTAGTTTGTTTTATAGTATTAATTTAACATATTCCATTTTTTATAACAAACTGTTATTTAACTTCCACGATCTCGTTTTTGGTCAATAAATAAAAATTACATGAAATTGCTGAATGGTCTGATTTACAAGTAATATCGATTACACATATTTCAACACAGTCTTGAAAGTCGGAGGAAACAAGAAAATAATCTAAATGTGCCATCTTTTTGAAAGGACATCTCCAAATATATATTTTAACATTGTCATTAAGTATTCTACAGATGTCATGAACATCTAATCTTTCCATAATACTTATAAGCTTTTAATTTGATTTTGTTAATATTTTTTTATTTGTAATTGTATGTGTCCATATCCAAAATTAGTGATACATTCCAGCCCACATCAATAATAAATGTTGAATGATGTAGGACCAAAACTTTCGACAACATTAAAGAAATCCAGAAAAAAAGCGGTATGTCTTCATTTGGTCCACAACTACAGCTAACGTCATTCTTTGCTCCAGACTTGTAATATATAACACTATGACATTTCCCAAATTATCTATCAATTCATTGTTAATTTTGTACTGTATTTATTATTTAACACAATAGCTGTATCCCTACTTGAATTTGAAAATGAAGAAAATATTGCGTCACCAAAACGGTAGATATAAAGTAGAACGAAAAATGTAGCATTCAAGGACCAGGGTCAACCGGTTATCTAATAGGAATGTAAGTGCTTCACAAACTTATTGGCAAATCCACATACTATTAATGTAATTGTCCAAGCTGCCGTTAGTAAAAACGCTTTAGTATTGTTACAAGACAAAGATGTAGTGTGTTCTTTTTTCTAGCAAAGATATTTTGAATTAGAGTAATAATCTTGTCTTTAATAAGGTAACACGTTGTGTTTAGTGTAGAACAGTACTTGTAGTTGATACCTTGATATTTATTGAACATTTTATCAAGAACATCTCCTGAATTGTTATAGCCCAAAACAAATGACAATGTTGATTTAGTTTAATAATATTTTATTGCAGATATGTTATAAAACATCAATTCAACATCACAATATTCATAGAAACATATGCAAATGGATTGAACTACAAGTTATTACAACATTAGTTACAGTTCTCTCCAGTTGATGATGGGCAAAAGACAAATACCATGGTTGAATGTGGTTCAAAAACGGATATTTGCATTAGTCGTCTTTATTTACATTATAGTCAGTAATCACTCAAAATTCTCCATATCAACACAATATGACATAAGCTGATAAAGGGTTGTAAAACACAAATAGTTCATTTGGACTGGGCGTAAACCTAGCGATTCCATTTATCTGAGTCTATGCTACGAGCACGTTAAAGAACAATCGGAATCGATGCGATAGTAGAAGTAGTACCTGTTTCCAGGTTTCCTATATATTTCTTCTTATTTCTCTGGGGCGGCGCAGCACAATGTAATATATAATATACATGTATTATAAAGTGTAATTGGCGCGTTAAAAACAATGCAGACATCTAGATCTAAGCTCTACTGAAATATTATCTTTCATTTACTTGCAGTGCAGTTTGAGACATATATAACTGATGGCATCGATGGTGGAGCTCATAACATGTTCAGTATGTCTGGAATTTTACGAAGATCCACTTGTACTTCCGTGCATGCACAGCTTTTGCAGACGATGTCTTCAGGGCGTATACGCAACTACCAGGGAACTTAAATGCCCAGAATGTAGAACGGAAGCCAAACTTGGGTCTAACGGCATAAATGAGTTACATAGAAACTTTCAGCTCGATTCCATTGTGGACAATTACAAGCGAGAGCATACTGAGGATATCATCTGTACAGATCATACACGACCATATATACTTGTATGTAAAGATTGTGATAGCCTGGTGTGTGACGACTGTATCACACAAAAACATTCTTCTCACGTATTTGCTTCTACCGAAGAAACATATGAAAAAAAAGCGGTGAGTTTATCTATAAATATTTAGTTTTTCATTAAATAACGCTCGATTATACATTGATCCAACATGTTAAGTTTGAACACATCATACGTCAATTGATCTTTGATAATAAATTCCTATCACCTGATGACACCTGAATTTGCTGTTTGGCACAAAATAAATTAAAATGAAAAGAAGATCCACTGAATCTACATTTGCTAGCTTGCACACAATCAATTAACGGAATGTAGATATTGGCTTGCATTTGCTTCTATGAACAAACTAAATTAATGGAAAGCGGATTTATTGGACATGCATTTTCTATTTTACTCAACCTAAGTCATTGGAATAGTTCTACTGGACCTGTATTTGCTACTTTACACAAAACGAATCAATCACATTTAGACCCCAACCATAGAAACTTGCAACTACTATCCCGGTTTTTTAAAAGGTCGACGACCCTTCATATCCAAAGATTTACAGATTGATGTCCCTACTAGTTTTATAAGACATGTGCAATGGAGAACGGAGAGCTAAGGTGGACAACGGAATGCTGACTAATTTCAGGGGTTTTCTCAATAATAGTTAGCATCGAAAATACTGTAAAGCGTATCGTGTATTTCATTTAACTAAGATCATTATTAGTAGTATTCACTAAACGATTTAGGTGTAATTTGACAAGGTATATTGAAATATATGCATTTGCAATTTTTATCACATTTCACAAAATCAGTCCAATAGTCTTTCGCCTATACACAAGTTGTGCACACAATCGCACTGTTCTTGAAAGCATTTGTCTGAGGTGCCTCCAGATAGAACTTATGCACCTGTATGTCTTAAGCTCTGCGATGGCATGTTCTACTTGAATGCGATAACGACTGATGTACTGGTTCAAGCGATTAGCAAGCCGTCTGTCGACCTCACCTTCCTGCGAAGCTGTGCGCCAGAATATGGCGTCATTACTGAACGTCTGTTTGGGTATATGTTGTCACCGAATAAAACACAGTTTTCGCTGCATAAGCATAACTTGTTTTGGTGTCCAGGAAATCCAGTTTCAACGTATCTCATCTTAGCAGTGTTATCAATTACAACGTGAGTATGAATACAATGAAAGTGTATATGCCCTGAATAAAACTGCTTTTGACGTTGTGTTGAGCGGTACATGTCATGGTTCGTACCGTCTATCGCACATACATACGCCAATGGTAATTGTATCCCAAATTGCCTCGAAGATTTAACCATTCTTGAAGGCTGGGCTACTGTAAATATTATTCAAGAGCAGTATCTAACACCGGAATTAATCTTCTTATTTCGCATACAATTGTTGCAATGCTAACATTAAATAATGCTGAAAGAACATTATAATATGGGTATGATCTAAGCCAAATAAACACCAGTAAGACCCTGTTTCGAAAGAATGTTGCCGTTGTTCGCTGCAATACTTAATTGGTTTACTAGGTTCACAAATGTTTCCGGCAAATTCACCAGTAATTTCAAAAAACTGAAATCGTTTTTGGGAAAATGAACCAAACACGTTTCGGCCGACGTAATGCAAGTCAAAGAGTGAGAAAAGTCTGTTTCTGATGTCAAGAATAGGATCTGGGGGCAATCGACAAAGCAGCCTAATTGCGTTGATAACAATGTGGTGATATTGCGAAATATCTGGTGGATGCTGTGCAAGACATGTAATAGTTTAAAGGATTAACTTTCTTC
Source organism: Cyrtodaria siliqua (assembly GCA_037043455.1). NCBI lineage: Eukaryota > Metazoa > Mollusca > Bivalvia > Adapedonta > Hiatellidae > Cyrtodaria > Cyrtodaria siliqua. The sequence goes on along the minus strand of JAWPHD010001552.1, from coordinate 293,387 downwards.
TATCTTGATCCATGATATCTAAATAACATTATTAAAATTAATTATTAACATATTCAATATAGATATATACTAATAATATGATCGCATAAATGGTCAAATCAATTATGTTTCCATTCAGTTCAATATAACACAGATTAACACATTTAATATCTCGCGCATACATTCAGCAATGTACCATAGGCGTAGGAGCCGTAGTGAGAATACCTATCTCCATGCATCCACCACTAGGAGTGATAATACCTGTCTCCACCACTGGGAGTGATAATACCTGTCTCCACCACTGGGAGTGATAATACCTGCCTCCACCACTGGGAGTGATAATATCTGTCTCCACCACTGGGAGTGATAATATATGTCTCCACCACTGGGAGTGATTATATCTGTCTCCACCATTGGGAGTGATAATACATGTATCGCCCACTGGGAGTGATAATACCTGTCTCCACCACTGGGAGTGATAATACCTGTCTCCACCACTGGGAGTGATAATACCTGTCTCGACCACTGGGAGTGATAATACATGTCTCCACCACTGGGAGTGATAATACATGTCTCCACCACTGGGAGTGATAGTACCTGTCCCCACCACTGGGAGTGATAATACATGTCTCCACCACCGGGAGTGATAATATCTGTCTCCACTACTACGAGTGATAATACCTGTCTTCACCACTAGTTGCGATGATACCAGTCTCCAACACTAGAACTGATACTACATGTCTTCACCACCAGGAGTGTTGATGCATGGCTCCACCACTAGGAGTGATGATGCATGTCTCTACAACTAGGAGTGATAATAGCTGTCTCCACCACTGGGTGTAATAATACATTTCTCAAGCGCTGGAAGTGATGATGCTTATCTCCACCACTAAGGGGGATAAAACCTGTCTCCTCCACTAGGAGTGATGATACCTGTCTTCACCATTAGGGGTGATGATACCTGTCTCCACCACTAGGAGTTATAATACATGTCTCCACCGCTAGGAGAGATTATATCTGTCTCCACCACTAGGAGTGATAATACCTCTCTCCACCACTAGGAGTTGTTATACACGTATTCACCACTAAGAGAGATAATACCTGTCTCCACCACTAGAAGTGATAATACCTGTCTTCACCACTAGGAGTGTTGATACCAGTCTCTATATTGAGTTATAAAACCAGTCTCCACCGTTTCGGGTTATAATACCTGTCTCCACCACTAGCCGTGATAATACCTGTCTCCACCACTAGAAGTAATAATACATGTCTTCACCACTAGTTGCGATGATACCAGTCTCCACCACTAGAACTGATAATACATGTCTTCATCATTAGGTGCGATAATACCTGTCTCCACCACTGGGAATGATAAAACCTGACTCCACCATTAGGTGTGATACTAACTGTCTCCACAACTGGGAGTGATAATATCTGTCTCCACCATTAAGTGGGATAAAACCTGTCTCCACCACTAGGAGTGATAATACCTGTGTTTACCACTAAGGGTTATATTACAAGTCTATACCACTTGGAGTGATAAAACATGTCTCCCCAAATAGGAGTGTTGATACCTGTCTCAGGCACTAGGAGAGTTGATACCTGTCTCCACCACTAGGAGTTATAATGCATGTCTCCACCACTAAGAGTTTTGATACCTGTCCCCACCACTAAGAGTGATAATACCTGTCTCCAAAACTAGGAGTGGTAATACCTGTGTCCACCACTAAGGGTTATAATACATGTCTCCACCACTTGGAGTGATAAATCCTGTCTCCACAACTAGGACTGTTGATACCTGTATCCACCTCTATGAGTGATGATACCTGTCTCCACCGTAATGAGTGATGATACAAGTCTCCACCACTAGGATTGATGATACCTGTCTACACCACTAGGAGAGTTGATACCTGTCTCCACCACTAGGTGTTATAATACATGTCTCCACCACTATGAGTTATATTACCTGTCTCCACCACTAGAAGATATGATGCATGTCTCCAACACTATGTGTGATAAAACCTGTCACCAACACTAGGAGTTATAATAACTGTCTCCACCACTAGGAGTGATACCACCTGTCTCCACCGCTAGGAGTGATGACACATGTCTCCATCACTTTAAGAGATAATACCTGCCTCCATAACAGTGATAATACCTGTCTCCAACACTAGGAGTGATAGTACATGTCTTCACCACTTGTTGCGATGGTACCAGTCTCCACCACTAGAACTGATAATACATGTCTTCACCACCAGGAGTGATGATGCATGTCTCTACAACTAGGAGTGATAATAGCTGTCTCCACCACTGGTTGTGATAATACATTTCTCCATCGCTGAAAGTGATGATGCTTATCTCCTCCACTAAGGGGGATAAAACCTGTCTCCACCACTAGGAGTTATAATACATGTCTCCACCGCTAGGAGAGATAATATCTGTCTCCACCACTAGGAGTGATAATACCTCTCTCCACCACTAGGAGTTGTTATACACGTATTCACCACTAGGAGAGATAATACCTGTAACCACCACTAGAAGTGATAATACCTGTCTTCACCACTAGGAGTGTTGATACCAGTCTCCATACTGAGTTATAATACCTGTCTCCACCATTAGGAGTGATAGTACCTGTCTCCACCACTAGCAGTGATAATACCTGTCTCCACAACTAGAAGTAATAATACATGTCTTCACCACTAGTTGCGATGATACCAGTCTCCACCACTAGAACTGATAATACATGTCTTCACCACTAGTAGTGATGACGCATGGCTCCACCACTATCAGTGATGATGCATGTCTCTACAACTAGGAGTTATAATACCTGTCTCCACCACTGGGTGTGATAATACATTTCTCCATCGCTGGATGTGATGATGCTTATCTCCACCACTAAGGAGGATAAAACCTGTCTCCACCACTAGGAGTGATAATACCTGTGTTTACCACTAAGGGTTATATTACAAGTCTATACCACTTGGAGTGATAAAACATGTCTCCCCAAATAGGAGTGTTGATACCTGTCTCAGGCACTAGGAGAGTTGATACCTGTCTCCACCACTAGGAGTTATAATGCATGTCTCCACCACTAAGAGTTTTGATACCTGTCCCCACCACTAAGAGTGATAATACCTGTCTCCAAAACTAGGAGTGGTAATACCTGTGTCCACCACTAAGGGTTATAATACATGTCTCCACCACTTGGAGTGATAAATCCTGTCTCCACAACTAGGACGGTTGATACCTGTATCCACCTCTATGAGTGATGATACCTGTCTCGACCACAATGAGTGATGATACAAGTCTCCACCACTAGGATTGATGATACCTGTCTACACCACTAGGAGAGTTGATACCTGTCTCCACCACTAGGTGTTATAATACATGTCTCCACCACTATGAGTTATATTACCTGTCTCCACCACTAGAAGATATGATGCATGTCTCCAACACTATGTGTGATAAAACCTGTCACTAACACTAGGATTTATAATAACTGTCTCCACCACTAGGAGTGATACCACCTGTCTCCACCGCTAGGAGTGATGACACATGTCTCCATCACTTTAAGAGATAATACCTGCCTCCATAACAGTGATAATACCTGTCTCCAACACTAGGAGTGATAGTACATGTCTTCACCACTTGTTGCGATGGTACCAGTCTCCACCACTAGAACTGATAATACATGTCTTCACCACCAGGAGTGATGATGCATGTCATTACAACTAGGAGTGATAATAGCTGTCTCCACCACTGGTTGTGATAATACATTTCTCCATCGCTGAAAGTGATGATGCTTATCTCCTCCACTAAGGGGGATAAAACCTGTCTCCACCACTAGGAGTTATAATACATGTCTCCACCGCTAGGAGAGATAATATCTGTCTCCACCACTAGGAGTGATAATACCTCTCTCCACCACTAGGAGTTGTTATACACGTATTCACCACTAGGAGAGATAATACCTGTAACCACCACTAGAAGTGATAATACCTGTCTTCACCACTAGGAGTGTTGATACCAGTCTCCATACTGAGTTATAATACCTGTCTCCACCATTAGGAGTGATAGTACCTGTCTCCACCACTAGCAGTGATAATACCTGTCTCCACAACTAGAAGTAATAATACATGTCTTCACCACTAGTTGCGATGATACCAGTCTCCACCACTAGAACTGATAATACATGTCTTCACCACTAGTAGTGATGACGCATGGCTCCACCTCTATCAGTGATGATGCATGTCTCTACAACTAGGAGTTATAATACCTGTCTCCACCACTGGGTGTGATAATACATTTCTCCATCGCTGGATGTGATGATGCTTATCTCCACCACTAAGGAGGATAAAACCTGTCTCCACCACTAGGAGTGATAATACCTGTGTTTACCACTAAGGGTTATATTACAAGTCTATACCACTTGGAGTGATAAAACATGTCTCCCCAAATAGGAGTGTTGATACCTGTCTCAGGCACTAGGAGAGTTGATACCTGTCTCCACCACTAGGAGTTATAATGCATGTCTCCACCACTAAGAGTTTTGATACCTGTCCCCACCACTAAGAGTGATAATACCTGTCTCCAAAACTAGGAGTGGTAATACCTGTGTCCACCACTAAGGGTTATAATACATGTCTCCACCACTTGGAGTGATAAATCCTGTCTCCACAACTAGGACTGTTGATACCTGTATCCACCTCTATGAGTGATGATACCTGTCTACACCACAATGAGTGATGATACAAGTCTCCACCACTAGGATTGATGATACCTGTCTACACCACTAGGAGAGTTGATACCTGTCTCCACCACTAGGTGTTATAATACATGTCTCCACCACTATGAATTATAATACCTGTCTCCACCACTAGAAGATATGATGCATGTCTCCAACACTATGTGTGATAAAACCTGTCACCAACACTAGGAGTTATAATAATTGTCTCCACCACTAGGAGTGATACCACCTGTCTCCACCCGCTAGGAGTGATGACACATGTCTCCATCACTTTAAGAGATAATACCTGCCTCCATAACAGTGATAATACCTGTCTCCAACACTAGGAGTGATAGTACATGTCTTCACCACTTGTTGCGATGGTACCAGTCTCCACCACTAGAACTGATACTACATGTCTTCACCACCAGGAGTGATGATGCATGTCTCTACAACTAGGAGTGATAATAGCTGTCTCCACCACTGGGTGTGATAATACATTTCTCCATCGCTGAAAGTGATGATGCTTATCTCCACCACTAAGGGGGATAAAACCTGTCTCCACCATTAGGAGTTATAATACATGTCTCCACCGCTAGGAGAGATAATATATGTCTCCACCACTAGGAGTGATAATACCTCTCTCCACCACTAGGAGTTGTTATACACGTATTCACCACTAGGAGAGATAATACCTGTCTCCACCACTAGAAGTGATAATACCTGTCTTCACCACTAGGATTGTTGATACCAGTCTCCATACTGAGTTATAATACCTGTCTCCACCATTAGGAGTGATAATACCTGTCTCCACCACTAGCAGTGATAATACCAGTCTCCACCACTAGAACTGATAATACATGTCTTCACCACTAGTAGTGATGACGCATGGCTCCACCACTATCAGTGATGATGCATGTCTCTACAACTAGGAGTTATAATACCTGTCGCCCCCACTGGGTGTGATAATACATTTCTCCATCGCTGGATGTGATGATGCTTATCTCCACCACTAAGGGGGATAAAACCTGTCTCCACCACTAGGAGTGATAATACCTGTGTTTACCACTAAGGGTTATATTACAAGTCTATACCACTTGGAGTGATAAAACATGTCTCCCCAAATAGGAGAGTTGATACCTGTCTCAGGCACTAGGAGAGTTGATACCTGTCTCCACCACTAGGAGTTATAATGCATGTCTCCACCACTAAGAGTTTTGATACCTGTCCCCACCACTAAGAGTGATAATACCTGTCTCCAAAACTAGGAGTGGTAATACCTGTGTCCACCACTAAGGGTTATAATACATGTCTCCACCACTTGGAGTGATAAATTCTGTCTCCACAACTAGGACTGTTGATACCTGTATCCACCTCTATGAGTGATGATACCTGTCTCCACCACAATGAGTGATGATACAAGTCTCCACCAATAGGATTGATGATACCTGTCTACACCACTAGGAGAGTTGATACCTGTCTCCACCACTAGGTGTTATAATACATGTCTCCACCACTATGAGTTATAATACCTGTCTCCACCACTAGAAGATATGATGCATGTCTCCAACACTATGTGTGATAAAACCTGTCACCAACACTAGGAGTTATAATAACTGTCTCCACCACTAGGAGTGATACCACCTGTCTCCACCGCTAGGAGTGATGACACATGTCTCCATCACTTTAAGAGATAATACCTGCCTCCATAACAGTGATAATACCTGTCTCCAACACTAGGAGTGATAGTACATGTCTTCACCACTTGTTGCGATGGTACCAGTCTCCACCACTAGAACTGATACTACATGTCTTCACCACCAGGAGTGATGATGCATGTCTCTACAACTAGGAGTGATAATAGCTGTCTCCACCACTGGTTGTGATAATACATTTCTCCATCCCTGAAAGTGATGATGCTTATCTCCACCACTAAGGGGGATAAAACCTGTCTCCACCACTAGGAGTTATAATACATGTCTCCACCGCTAGGAGAGATAATATCTGTCTCCACCACTAGGAGTGATAATACCTCTCTCCACCACTAGGAGTTGTTATACACGTATTCACCACTAGGAGAGATAATACCTGTCTCCACCACTAGAAGTGATAATACCTGTCTTCACCACTAGGAGTGTTGATACCAGTCTCCATACTGAGTTATAATACCTGTCTCCACCATTAGGAGTGATAATACCTGTCTCCACCACTAGCAGTGATAATACATGTCTCCACAACTAGAAGTAATAATACATGTCTTCACCACTAGTTGCGATGATACCAGTCTCCACCACTAGAACTGATAATACATGTCTTCACCACTAGTAGTGATGACGCATGGCTCCACCACTATCAGTGATGATGCATGTCTCTACAACTAGGAGTTATAATACCTGTCTCCACCACTGGGTGTGATAATACATTTCTCCATCGCTGGATGTGATGATGCTTATCTCCACCACTAAGGAGGATAAAACCTGTCTCCACCACTAGGAGTGATAATACCTGTGTTTACCACTAAGGGTTATATTACAAGTCTATACCACTTGGAGTGATAAAACATGTCTCCCCAAATAGGAGTGTTGATACCTGTCTCAGGCACTAGGAGAGTTGATACCTGTCTCCACCACTAGGAGTTATAATGCATGTCTCCACCACTAAGAGTTTTGATACCTGTCCCCACCACTAAGAGTGATAATACCTGTCTCCAAAACTAGGAGTGGTAATACCTGTGTCCACCACTAAGGGTTATAATACATGTCTCCACCACTTGGAGTGATAAATCCTGTCTCCACAACTAGGACTGTTGATACCTGTATCCACCTCTATGAGTGATGATACCTGTCTCGACCACAATGAGTGATGATACAAGTCTCCACCACTAGGATTGATGATACCTGTCTACACCACTAGGAGAGTTGATACCTGTCTCCACCACTAGGTGTTATAATACATGTCTCCACCACTATGAGTTATAATACCTGTCTCCACCACTAGAAGATATGATGCATGTCTCCAACACTATGTGTGATAAAACCTGTCACCAACACTAGGAGTTATAATAAATGTCTCCACCACTAGGAGTGATACCACATGTCTCCATCACTTTAAGAGATAATACCTGCCTCCATAACAGTGATAATACCTGTCTCCAACACTAGGAGTGATAGTACATGTCTCCACCACTTGTTGCGATGGTACCAGTCTCCACCATTAGAACTGATACTACATGTCTTCACCACCAGGAGTGATGATGCATGTCTCTACAACTAGGAGTGATAATAGCTGTCTCCACCACTGGGTGTTATAATACATTTCTCCATCGCTGAAAGTGACGATGCTTATCTCCACCACTAAGGGGGATAAAACCTGTCTCCACCACTAGGAGTTATAATACATGTCTTCACCGCTAGGAGAGATAATATCTGTCTCCACCACTAGGAGTGATAATAACTCTCTCCACCACTAGGAGTTGTTATACACGTATTCACCACTAGGAGAGATAAACCCTGTCTCCACCACTAGAAGTGATAATACCTGTCTTCACCACTAGGAGTGTTGATACCAGTCTCCATACTGAGTTATAATACCTGTCTCCACCATTAGGAGTGATAATACCTGTCTTCACCACTAGCAGTGATAATACCTGTCTCCACCACTAGAAGTAATAATACATGTCTTCACCACTAGTTGCAGGGATACCAGTCTCCACCACTAGAACTGATAATACATGTCTCCACCACTATGAGTTATAATACCTGTCTCCACCACTAGAAGTTATGATGCATGTCTCCATAACTATGTGTGATAAAACCTGTCACCAACACTAGGAGTTATAATAACTGTCTCCACCACTAGGAGTGATACCACCTGTCTCCACCACTTTAAGAGATAATACCATAACAGTGATAATACCTGTCTCTACAACTAGAAGTAATAATACATGTCTTCACCACTAGTTGCGATGATACCAGTCTCCACCACTAGAACTGATAATACATGTCTTCACCACTAGTAGTGATGACACATGGCTCCACCACTATCAGTGATGATGCATGTCTCTACAACTAGGAGTTATAATACCTGTCTCCACCACTGGGTGTGATAATACATTTCTCCATCGCTGGATGTGATGATGCTTATCTCCACCACTAAGGAGGATAAAACCTGTCGCCACCACTAGAAGTGATAATACCTGTGTTTACCACTAAGGGTTATATTACAAGTCTATACCACTTGGAGTGATAAAACATGTCTCCCCAAATAGGAGTGTTGATACCTGTCTCAGGCACTAGGAGAGTTGATACCTGTCTCCACCACTAGGAGTTATAATGCATGTCTCCACCACTAAGAGTTATGATACCTGTCCCCTTAACTAAGAGTGATAATACCTGTCTCCAAAACTAGGAGTGGTAATACCTGTGTCCACCACTAAGGGTTATAATACATGTCTCCACCACTTGGAGTGATAAAGCCTGTCTCCACAACTAGGACTGTTGATACCTGTATCCACCTCTATGAGTGATGATACCTGGCTCGACCACAATGAGTGATGATACAAGTCTCCACCACTAGTATTGATGATACCTGTCTACACCACTAGGAGAGTTGATACCTGTCTCCACCACTAGGTGTTATAATACATGTCGCCACCACTATGAGTTATAATACCTGTCTCCACCACTAGAAGAAATGATGCATGTCTCCAACACTATGTGTGATAAAACCTGTCACCAACACTAGGAGTTATAATAACTGTCTCCACCACTAGGAGTGATACCACCTGTCTCCACCCGCTAGGAGTGATGACACATGTCTCCATCACTTTAAGAGATAATACCTGCCTTCATAACAGTGATAATACCTGTCTCCAACACTAGGAGTGATAGTACATGTCTTCACCACTTGTTGGGATGGTACCAGTCTCCACCATTAGAACTGATACTACATGTCTTCACCACCAGGAGTGATGATGCATGTCTCTACAACTAGGAGTGATAATAGCTGTCTCCACCACCGGGTGTGATAATACATTTCTCCATCGCTGAAAGTGATGATGCTTATCTCCACCACTAAGGGGGGTAAAACCTGTCTCCACCACTAGGAGTTATAATACATGTCTTCACCGCTAGGAGAGATAATATCTGTCTCCACCACTAGGAGTGATAATAACTCTCTCCACCACTAGGAGTTGTTATACACGTATTCACCACTAGGAGAGATAATACCTGTCTCCACAACTAGAAGTGATAATACCTGTCTTCACCACTAGGAGTGTTGATACCAGTCTCCATACTGAGTTATAATACCTGTCTCCACCATTAGGAGTGATAATACCTGTCTCAACCACTAGCAGTGATAATACCTGTCTCCACCACTAGAAGTAATAATACATGTCTTCACCACTAGTTGCGATGATACCAGTCTCCACCACTAGAACTGATAATACATGTCTCCACCACTATGAGTTATAATACCTGTCTCCACCACTAGAAATTAATGATGCATGTCTCCATAACTATGTGTGATAAAACCTGTCACCAACACTAGGAGTTATAATAACTGTCTCCACCACTAGGAGTGATACCATCTGTCTCCACCACTTTAAGAGATAATACCATAACAGTGATAATACCTGTCTCCACCACTAGGAGTGATAATACATGTCTTCACCACTAGTTGCTCCACCACTAGAACTGATACTACACGTCTTCACCACCAGGAGTAATGATGCATTGCTCCACCACTAGGAGTGATGATGCATGTCTCTACGACTAGGAGTGATAATATCTGTCTCCACCACTGGGTGTGATAATACATTTCTCCATCGCTGGAAGTGATGATGCTTATCTCCACCACTAAGGGGGATAAAACCTGTCTCCACCACTACAAGTGATGATACCTGTCTTCACCATTAGGGTTGATGATACCTATCTCCACCACTAGGAGTTATAATACATGTCTCCACCACTAGGAGAGATAATATCTGTCTCCGCCACTAGGAGTGCTAATACCTCTCCCACCACTAGGAGATGTTATACACGTATCCACCACTAGGAGAGATATTACCTGTCTCCACCACTAAAAGTGATAATACCTGTCTGCACCACTAGGAGTGTTGATACCAGTCTCCATACTGAGTTATAATACCTGTCTCCACCATTTCGTTTGATAATACTTGTCTCCACCACTAGGAGGGATGGTACCTGTCTTCACCACTAGGAGTTATATACCTGTCTTCACCACTAGGGGTGATGATACATGTATCCACCATAAATAGTGTTTATATCTGTCTCCACCACTAGGAGAGTTGATACCGGTATCCACCACTAGGAGTGATAATACTTGTCTCCACCAGTAGGAGTGATGATACCTGTCATCGTCACTAGGAGTGATATTACATGTCTCCACCACTTGGACTGATAATATCGGTCTCCACCACTAGGAGTGACAATAGCACTGGGATTGTTCATACCTGTCTCCAGCACATGAGTTGGCGATACTTGTCTCCTCCACTGAGAGTGATGATACCTGTCTCCGCCACTAGGAGTGATAATATATTTCTCCACCGCTAAGAATGATAATACAATTCTCCACCACTGGGAGTGATAATACCTGTCTCCACCATTTCGTGTAAAAAATACTTGTCCCCGTCACTATGAGTGATGTCTACCAATAGAAGTGTTGATACCTGTCTTCACCACTAGGAGTGATAATACATGTCTCCACCACTAAGTGTGATGATACCTGTCTCCACCACTTAGAGTGATAATGCATGACTCCACCGCTAGAAGTTATGAAACCTGTCTCCACCACTAGGAGTGTTGATACCTGTCTGCACCACTAGGAGTTATAATACCTGTTCCACCATTTCGTGTGATAATACTTGTATCCACCACTAGGATGGAAGGTACCTATCTCCACCACTAGCAGTGTTGATATCTATCTCCACCACTAGGAGAGCTGGTACCTATTTCGACCACTAGGAGTGATATTACTTGTCTCCACCACTAGGCGTGATGATACCTGTCTTCGTCAATAGGAGTGTTAATACATGTCTCAACCACTAGGACTGATAATATCAGTCTCAAATACTAGGACAAGTAATACCTATCTCCACCACTAGAAGTGAGTATGCATGTCTTCACCACTAGGAGTGACGATGCATGTCTCCACCAGTAGGAGTGTTGATACCTGTCTCCACCGCTAGGAGTGATGTTACCTGTCTCCACCACTAGGAGTATTTATACCTGTCTCCAGCACATGAGTTGATGATAAATGTCTCCACCACTAGTAGTGATGATACCTGTCTCCGCCATTAGGAGTGATAATACATTTCTCCACCGCTAAGAGTGATAATAACAGTATCCACCACTAGGAGCGATTATACCTGTCTCCACCTCTAGGAGTGATAATACCTGTCTCCACCATTTCATGTGATAATACTTGTCCCCGCCACTAGGAGTGATGGTACCTGGGTCCACCACTAGGAGTGGTGATACCTGCTTCCACCACTTGGATTGATGATACCTCTCTCCATAAATAGGAGTGATGAAGCATGTCTCCACCACTAGAAGTTGTGAAACCTGTCTCCACCTCTAGGAATGTTGATACCTGTCTCTACCACTAGGTGTGATAATATCTGACTCCACCATCAGGTGTGATAATATCTGTCTCGACCACTAGGAGTGATAATACCTGACTCCACCATTAGGTGTGATAATACCTGTCTCCACCATTAGGTGTGATTATACCTGTCTCCACCTCTGGGAGTGATAATACCTGTCTCCACCATTTCGTGTGATAATACTTGTCCCCGACACTAGGAGTGATGGTACCTGGGTCCACCAGTAGGAGTGATGATACCTGCCTCCACCACTAGTAGTGATAATATCTGTCATAACCACTAGGTGGATGATACCTGTCTCCACCAATAGAAGTTTTGATACCTGTCTCCACCACTAGGAGTGATAACTCAAGTCCCCAACACTAGTTGTGATGATACCTGTCTCCACCACTAGGAGTGATGATGCATATCTCCACCACTAAAAGTTATGAAACTGTCTCCACTTCTAGGAATGTTGATACCTATCTCCACCACTAGGAGTGATAATACCTGTCTCTACCATTAGGTGTGATAATATCTGTTTCCACCATTAGGTGTGATAATACCTGTCTCCATCATTAGGTGTGATAATACCTGTCTCCACCACTAGGAGCGATAATACCTGTCTCCACTACTAAGAACAATAATACCTGTCTCGACCACTAGGAGTGATAATACCTGTCTCCACCACACAGATCCAGTTGCGTTCAAGTACCCCAAAATGCATTCCGGAGTGACGATGCATGTCTTCACCAGTAGGAGTGATGATACCTGTCTCCACCGCTAGGAGTGATGTTACCTGTCTCCACCACTACGAGTATTTATACCTATCTCCAGCACATGAGTTGATGATAAATGTCTCCACCACTAGGAGTGATGATACCAGTCTCCACCACTAGGAGTGATAATACCTGTCTCCACTACTAAGAATAATAATACCTATCTCGACCACTAAGAGTGATACTACCTGTCTCCACCTTTTGGTGTGATAATACCTGTTTACACCATTAGGTGTGATAATACCTGTCTTCACCATTAAGTGTGATAATACCTGTCTCCACCACTGTGAGTGATAATACCTGTCTACACCATTAGGTGTGATAATACCTGTCTCTCCCACTGGGAGTGATAATACCTGTCTACACCATTAGGTGTGATACTACCTGTCTCCACCACTGGGAGTGATAATACCTGTCTCCACCATTAGGTGTGATAATACCTGTCTCCACCATTAGGTGTGATAATACCTGTCTCCACCACTGGGAGTGATAATACCTGTCTTCACCACTAGTTGCAATGATACCAGTCTCCACCACTAGAACTGATACTACATGGCTTCACCACTAGGAGGTTTGATGCATGGCTCCACAACTAGGAGTGATGATGCATGTCTCTAAAACTAGGAGTGATAATAGCTGTCTCCACCACTGGGTGTGATAGTACATTTCTCCATCTCTGGAAGTGATGATGCTTATCTCCACCACTAAGGGGGATAAAACCTGTCTCCACCACTAGGAGTGATGATACCTGTTTTCACCATTAGGGGTGATGATACCTGTCTCCACCACTTAGAGTTATAATACATGTCTCCACCGCTAGGAGAGATAATATCTGTCTCCACCACTAGGAGTGATAATACCTCTCTCCACCACTAGGAGTTGTTATACACGTATTCACCACTAGGAGAGATAATACCTGTCTCCACCACTAGGAGTGTTGATACCAGTCTCCATACTGAGTTATAATACCAGTCTCCACCATTTCGTGTGATAATACTTGTCTCCACCAATAGGAGGGATGGTACCTGTCTCCACCACTAGGAGTAATATACCTGTCTCCACCACTAGGTTTGATGATACATGTATCCACCAATAATAGTGTTTATATCTGTCTCCACCACAAGGAGAGTTGATACCGGTATCCACCACTAGGAGTGATAATACTTGTCACCACCACTAGGAGTGATGATACCTGTCATCGTCACTAGGAGTGATAATACATGTCTCCACCACTAGGACCGATACTATCGGTCTTCACCACTAGGAGTGATAATATCACTGGGATTGTTTATACCTGTCTCCAGCACATGAGTTCGTGATACTTGTCTCCTCCACTGGGAGTAATGATACCTGTCTTCTCCGCCACTAGGAGTGATAATACATTTCTCCACCGCTAAGAATGATAATACAAGTCTCCACCACTGGGAGTGATAATACCTGTCTCCACCATTTCGTGTAATAATACTTGTCCCCGCCACTATGAGTGATGGTACCTGTGTCCACCAATAGGAGTGTTGATATCTGTCTTCACCACTAGGAGTGATAATACATTTCTCCACCACTAAGTGTGATGATGCATGACTCCACCGCTAGAAGTTATGAAACCTGTCTCCACCACTAGGAGTGTTGATACCTGTCTGCACCACTAGGAGTTATAATACCTGTTCCACCATTTCGTGTGGTAATACTTGTATCAACCACTAGAAGGGATGGTACCTGTCTCCACCACTAGTAGTGTTGATATCTATCTCAACCACTAGGAGAGTTTATACCTATCGCCACCACTAGGAGTGATAATACTTGTCTCCACCACTAGGCGTGATGATACCTGTCTTCGCCAATAGGAGTGTTAATACATGTCTCCACCACTAGGCGCGATGATACATGTCTCCACCACTAGGACTATAATACCTGTCTCCACCACTAGGAGTGATAATATCAGTCTCAAGTACTAGGAATAGTAATACCTGTCTCCACCACTAGAAGTGATGATGCATGTCTCCACCACTAGGCGTGACGATGCATGTCTCCACCAGTAGGAGTGTTGATACCTGTCTCCACCGCTAGGAGTGATGTTACCTGTCTCCACCACTAGGAGTATTTATACCTGTCTCCAGCACATGAGTTGATGATAAATGTTTCCACCACTAGGAGTGATGATACCTGTCTCCGCCACTAGGAGTGATAATACATTTCTCCACCGCTAAGAGTGATAATACCAGTCTCCACCACTAGGAGTGATTATACCTGTCTCCACCTCTGGGAGTGATAATAACTGTCTCCACCATTTCATGTGATAATACTTGTCCCCGCCGATAGAAGTGATGGTACCTGGGTCCACCATTAGGAGTGCTGATACCTGCCTCCACCACTAGGATTGATGATACCTGTCTCCACCGCTAGGAGTGATGAAGCATGTCTCCACCACTAGAAGTTATGAAACCTGTCTCCACCTATAGGAATGTTGATACCTCTCTCCACCACTAGGAGTGATAATATCTGTCTCCACCATCAGGTGTGATAATATCTGTCTCGACCACTAGGAGTGATAATACATGTCTCCACCATTAGGTGTGATAATACCTGTCTCCACCATTAGGTGTGATAATTCTTGTCTCCATCATTAGGTGTGATAATACCTGTCTCCACCATTAGGTGTGATTATACCTGTCTCCACCTCTGGGAGTGATAATACCTGTCTCCACCATTTCGTGTGATAATTCTTGTCCCCGCCACTAGGAGTGATGGTACCTGGGTGCACCAGTACGAGTGATAATACCTGTCTCCACCACTAGGAGTGATAATACCTGTCTCCACTACTAAGAACAATAATACCTGTCTCGACCACAAGGAGTGATAATACCTGTCCCCACCATATAGATCCAGTTGCGTTCAAGTTCCCTAAAAATGCTTTCCGGAGTGACGATGCATGTCTCCAACAGTTGGATTGTTGATACCTGTCTCCACAGCTAGGAGTGATGTTACCTGTCTCCATCACTAGTAGTATTTATACCTGTCTCCAGCACATAAGTTGATGATAAATGTCTCCACCACCAGGAGTGATGATACCTGTCTCCTATACTAGGAGTGATAATACATTCTCCACCGCTAAAAGTGATAATACCAGTCTCCACACTAGGAGTGATAATACCTGTCTCAACTACTAAGCATAATAATACCTATCTCGACCACTAGGAGTGATAATACCTGTCTCCACCAATAGGTGTGATAATACCTGTCTTCAACATTACGTGTGATAATACCTGTCTCCACCACTGGGAGTGATTATACCTGTCTCCACCATTAGGTGTGATAATATCTGTCTCCACCACTGGGAGTGATAATACCTGTCTCCACCATTAGGTGTGATACTACATGTCTCAACCACTGGGAGTGATAATACCTGTCTCCACCATTAGGTGTGCTAATACCTGTCTCCACCTTTAGGTGTGATAATACCTGTCTACACCACTAGGATTGATAATACCTGTCTCCGCTACTAAGAATAATAATACCTGTCTCGACCACTAGGAGTGATAATACCTGTCTCCACCATTAGGTGTGATAATACCTGTCTCCAACATTAGGTGTGATAATACCTGTCTCCACTACTACTAATAATAATACCTGTCTCCACCACTAGGTGTGATAATACCTGTCTCCACCATTATGTGTGATAATACCTGTCTTCACCACTAGGAGTGATAATACCTGTCTCCACCATTAGGTGTGATAATACCTATATCCACCACTGGGAGTGATAATACCTGTCTCCACCATTAGTTGTGATAATACCTGTCTCCACTACTGGGAGTGATAATACCGTGCTCCACCATTAGGTGTGATAATACATGTCTCCACCACTAGGAGTGATAATACCTGTCTCCACTACTATGAATAATAATACCTGTCTCCACCATTAGGTGTGATAATACCTGTCTCTACCACTATGACTGATAATACCTGTCTCCACTACTAAGAATAATAATACCTGTCTCCACCACTATGATTGATATTACCTGTCTCCACCATTAGGATTGATGATACCTGTCTCCACCACTAGGATTGATGATACCTGTCTCACCACTAGGATTGATAATACCTGTCTCCACCGCTAGGATTGATAATACCTGTCTCCACCACTAGGATTGATGATACCTGTCTCCACCACTAGGAGTGATGATACCTGTCTCCTACACTAGGAGTGATAATACATTTCTCCACCGCTAAGAGTGATAATAGCAGTCTCCACCACTAGGAGTGATAATACCTGTCTCAACTACTAAGAATAATAATACCTGTCTCCACCATTATGTGTGATAATACCTGTCTTCACCACTGGGAGTGATAATACCTGTCTCCACCATTAGGTGTGATAATACCTGTATCCACCACTGGGAGTGATAATACCTGTCGCCACCATTAGTTGTGATAATATCTGTCTCCACCACTGGCAGTAATAATACCTGGCTCCACCATTAGGTGTGATAATACCTGTCTCCACCACTATGACTGATAATACCTGTCTTCACCACTAAGAATAATAATAAATGTCTCCACCACTAGGATTGATAATACCAGTCTCCACCGCTAGGATTGATAATACCTGTCTCCACCACTAGGATTGATGATACCTGTCTCCACCACTAGGAGTAATGATATCTGTCTCCATCACTAGGTGTTATAATACCGGTCTCCACCACTGGGATTGATTATACCTTATTCTACCGCTAGGAGTGATAATACCTGTATCCACCACTAGGATTGATGATACCTGATTGCACCGCTAGGAGTGCATGTCTCTACAACTAGGAGTGATGATACCTGTCTCCATCACTAGCAGTGATGATACCCGTCTTCACCACTGGGATTGATGATACCGTTAGATCTGCTTTTGCTAATTTACAGTAATTCACACGACATTTATCGATGGACTGTAGATATGTTGGAACTGCATTTGCTGTTTTTCAGAAAATAAAATAATGCCATAGAGTTACAGCCAAAAAATAACAGTCAGTTGCACTAAAAAGGTTTTTAAAGAAAAAACCGATTAGACTTCTTAATACAGAACTACTTTCGACTGCACCACGCGAGCACATCCGGCTGATTTAGTGTAATTAAACCTTAAAACACAATCAATTAATTTGATATATCTGTTGGACTGTATTTGATACTTTATAAAAACATTGATGAAATGTTGATCGATTAGTCCTGCATTTACGTTTCCATAAAATCACATTCAACTGAATATAGATCTGTTGAGCCTGTATTTGTAAATTTGCATAAACTAAAAGAATGGAAAGTCTAATATATTTTGCCTGGATATGCTTTTGTACACAAAATAAATCAATGAAATATAGATGTACCGGACATGCATTTGCTACTTAACAAAATAAAACCTTCAGAGAATGTCGATACATTACATAGATAAACTCGTATATCACACTACTATAGTAAGACACACATGATAACATCAATAAAAAAATAATGCTACATTTGGATCTGAAGAATGATGATAACTTTTAAAGTTTTTAATCGATTTGTATAGAAATAAATAAATCCCCTGCATTTACAATCTGTTACTATTCAAGGAAGCATTCAAGTTACTACTTTCTCCGCATATATAACTTCCAACAACTCTTGTGGAACTGAATGTGACACTAGATGACCAACTGATTTCAAAAACAATCGCACTCGTTTCTATATCGCAAGAATCTTTCTCACTCGGGAATTATTTCCCGTAACACAACAACAATTTTAATTAAACTCTATACATTCTTGTTTTCAATTTGCATATTTTGATTCAAATAAAACGGTATATCCTAATTTGATAATTGGGGACTCTTTTCTGTTGCTAGGGACATCAGCGACACGAAACTACTGTTACCCATAATGTTATGTTTTGTTTTACGGGTAATTAACACATTCCTTATTAATAAAAACATAAGTGTTTTTTCAGTCTCTGCTTGTCGAAATTTCCTATACATTTTAAAATATGTATATTTTGTTCATTCCAAATATATGTTATTTTTCATTTACATGAATGAAATATAACTTTAAAAACTTTTCATCTTCCATCTGTTTCAATAAGAACTATATTAAAGACATTTTCTATAGTTTTTTCTGCATAAGAGATTTTCTTTAAACTTTTTGTACAGTAAAAAAAGTCTGTTATATATATAGACAAAAAATGCAAAAAATAATGGTAGGTCACCATAATTGTTAAAATTTTAAAAAATAATGTCAATCTGTCCAAAAAGTTGAACAAGTCCATGAAATAGCTAAGTAAGACATTTTTGAAGTCTAATCATTTATTCATTGGTCACAATTCTGCTAAAATTGTATCAAAGTAAAGAACATTTAATTATAATAACATTTAAAGCTCATATTAAATTGTATGTAAAATCTATATTTTTTATAAAATCTGTTGGGACCATTACCACAATTTATGCACAAATTAGCCATAATGATAAAATTTCCTATTTTTTTTAGTATGTTCCCAATAAGACAATTTGTTTAAACTTTCTAAGCACATAGTTTAACATATATACAAATAAACTGTGCAATAAAAAAATTTAGGTTCCCCGTGCTTGTTTAGAAAAAAAAATTGAAACCCTACCCCTATTCTAAAAGGCCAAGTTTTGTATGAAATTATATAGAAATGGTATATTTTCCTTTTTTGTTACGTTCCTAACAACAGAATGTGTTCAAACATCCTAGGCACTTATTTGAACATATAGTAAGACAATATATGCAATTAAAATTATAGGTCATCATGCATATTGAGATATAATATTGGTTTTTGGAACCCTGCCATTATGCTTAAGTTTTTTAATTTTGTTTGAATTTTTACAAAATGCTATATTTTTCCTATTTTATGTATGTTTCTAATAATAGGCGTTTATATAAATAAAGACAATAAAAAAAAATAAAAATAAAAAATTAAAAAAAAATTAAAAATAAATAAATAAATAAAAAGACAATGAATACAACTAGACATCAAGAGCAACATTCCTGTAAATTTTTAGGAAAATCCATCCAATAGTTTTAGAAGAGAAGTCGCCCAAAATGCTGCGCATGAAAAACTACAGAAAATGCCTTTAATTTCTTTTTTTTTAATAATTTGGTTTAATTCGCATTCTGACCCTAATAAGCATAGCTCTGTTCCATGAGACGATTTTGTAACTCAGAACGTCTTTAAAATGATAAAAATACTACAAGAACTGATATTTTATCATCTGTTGAGTGTAACTGATTTAAAAAATAAGCGATATTTAGGCTTTTCTGGTTTATTCCTTCCCCCCCCCTCCCCCCCCCCCCCCCCCGCCATTCGATAAATAATAAATAAAAATAAAATCGTACAACAATAAAATCGTACAACAACTGTATTCATTTCATTTTTGTTCTGCAAATGAATATGATAGACAGCATACAGAAGCTTCATCTCTTAAATATTGCAATGGTACATATATTTCCAAGCACCCGAGCCTTTAGGACTTTCTTGAAGTTATTTAGAGCACTTAGCGATTATGAAAATGTTAAAACCATCACTGTTGTTTAGGGTGGACCCCAAATAGGTATAAATGCCCAAGCGTAATACATGTATTACTGTATGTTTAAAGACATGATGACATATTGTATATTGTTTGATGATTTGGATTTCTTCAGGCCTGTATTGGTAAGCAATTAACTAAACTTGAGGAAAGGGGAAGAATTCACAGTGATAAACGGAATACTTGCAACACGCTGGCCTTGCAAGTACAGGTAATTTACCATCTTTATTTTAAATACTTTTTTATATGGAATCCATTTTGGTTTTTGATAAAGAAAGGTCTAATAATAAATAATAAGAACGCTGTTGATATTCATGAGGGAATATGATAGACTTCAAGCGGTTTTTTGAATGAATGAATGAACTAGTAGATGAAAACATTAAACAAGAAGTGCAATCCCATTAAAATCAGATCTTTATCACGCTACGATAGTCTACACTACTAAGGACCTGACAACACTGTATTGGAGGTCATGTCATATTGACCTTACGATTAGCCAATCAGATTTCAGCTTACAAAATTGCTTAGTATAGCCTGCTTCACTGCGCATGTCGCGTTTCAGTCGAACGCGGTGGAGCAGTCTACACCTGGTATTGAAAGAGACAATTTCCGTATCTTTTAGCTTATAAAACACAAAATAATTGCGTTGAGAAACATAACACACCAACCATTATTGAATATTTACTGAAAAAAAAAAGATGATTGCTTGATGGAGTTCAATAGCGGTACAAAAAATATACCGCTTCTTGGGGGTTGAACCAACACTAAAATTGCGCTCGCAGAACATCGCAATAGTCGACTTCGCTATCAACTGAGCTAAGCAGGCCAGACGACATACTATTTAGAAAACTAATGTCGTAATAATCTCGGTAAAAAATAAACATTTTCAAAACACATGACCGCGTCCATGATTTTTTTCGTATTTTTGATGTAAAACATGTCATATAGAGCATTTCTTTGAATTTATCGTGCAATCCACAGCATTAACACACGGTGACTTTATCGTTTTTCGGATATATGTGTGTTATGTTGATTTTCTTCGTTTGTTCAGTTCACTCGAACATCCTCTGAAGTGCATATATAACGCGCGATTTCATTGGTTGAATTTAGTTGATTTTCTCATGAATATTAATTAGATGAAACGTCGATCTGACGTGACGACCTCCTAGGCACTGTTGTCTGATCCTATAGTGGAGAGTATCAAAGCGTAATTAGGATATGATTTTAATGAGATTGACAAGAAGTGTAGCATTCACCGGACGCATCCATCCAGAAAATATGCATTTAAAACAACACTTACTTAGAAAATATATGTAACCGGGTGCAGGTATATGGTGAAATATCGATTCCTAACCGTATGTCCTCGATAGCTCAGAGCGCTGGTACGGTAAACCAGAGACCTGGGTTCGAGTCCCGGTTGAGGAACGATTTTTCACCACCTGTTTTATTTGGGGGCTTGTCCGGGATCCATGACTGTGACTGTCAGCATGAAACAGTATGCAAATAAGTCTGACAGCCGGCCTGGAGTTAACTGCATTAGACATTCAGGAACGAATTTCAATCTGATGGGTGTATGGTGAAATATCGATTCCTAACCGTATGTCCTCGATAGCTCAGTGGTTAGAGCGCTGGTACGGCAAACCAGAGACCCTGGGTTCGAGTCCCGGTTGAGGAACGATTTTTCACCACCTGTTATATTTTGGTATCATGAGCATGCTTGGCACTTTGACAGAGGAACAGAAGAAAGATTGGAAATCTTTCATCCCGTCACTAGTGCAAGCATACAACGCGACTAGAAGTGAAGCAACTGGATTTTCGCCTCACATCCTAATGTTCGGATGGCACCCCCGGTTATCCAAAGATGCCTATCTAGGCACCGGACCATCAAGTGAAGTCAGCAAATCTCCAGCGACCTACATCTCTAATCTACGAACCAAAATGCAATACGCATACCAAGTCGCGAGAGATGTAGCGAAGAAAAGAGCCGATCAGAACAACAAGTTCTATGACAAACGAGTGGTAGAGAAAAAGATACAAGTTGGAGATGTGGTACTAGTCCGAAAAGTCCATCTCCAAGGAAGACAAAAAATAGCAGACAAGTGGGAAGGGGATCCCTATGTCGTCATTGAAATACCAAATGAGGAGGAGCCTGTGTTCCGTGTACAACTTGAGGCCCGCAAAGGACCCATACGGATACTACACAGGAACCTATTGCTCCCATTTGTGTCTGTTCCAACTAATGGAGAAGATGAAGAAAGAAGAAAAGTAGTTGAGCCAAGACGAAAGCCAACGGCAAAGAGATATGCACAGACTGCAATCTCGGAAACAGAATCGGAGACGGAGTCGGATTCTAGTTCTCAGCTCTATGTTATTCATCAACATAGGAGCCCGACTAGGACATATACCAGACGGAGAACTAACCGTAACGCAACAGGCGCATCAGATAGAATAGATGAGAGTGCCCCTGTAATTCATCAAAATGAGAATAACCTAGAGTCTAGAGACTCGGTTCACTCTCAGACAGGTATAGACTAAAGTCGCAGTGTAAACGAATTTTTAGCGGAAGCACAGGATGTTCTGGCTCAGTCTAACGATAACACTTTAGCGAGAGATCATTCTTCTGGCAGCCCAGCCGTGACGCTGAGTCCCACAGTAAGCCATAGAAGTATTGACTCAGTAGTGAATGAGGGAGCAGAAAGCAACATCTCATTAGAAGATCCTCAGCTGTAAGGCAGAGTCCTACAGTTAGCCACAGCTTTACTGGTTCAGTGGTGGATGAAAGACCAGAAAGCAGCAATTCACCAGAGGAAAGCGTTGACATTCCCTCCCCTAACCTAGCGACAAGAAACCCAAGAATAAGACGACCGCCTGAAAGATTTGGCGAATGGGTTTTACTCCAAACATTATCTGTACGATGGATTTACTATATGTAAACGGTTGTTCAGAGCTAAATAGTAGACATGAGTCTATATTTTAGTTTTTAATATTTTACAAGTACAGTACAGATGCCAAGATTTAGCTGAAACGCCCTATATGATCCTATATAGTATATCTAAATTAGCTGTATGCTTGGATTTAGAAGATAGAAAGCTAAAGTAGCTAGATAGTGTAAAGTTCAACCAGTTGTTAAGCTTACCATTACTGTCAGATAAGGTAGAACAAGTTAACACTGTAGTTTAACTTTGGAAAATAAAGTTATTTTCCTGGTATAGCTGGATGAGTTTTAAAAAGAAATGTTTTAAATTACAGAGATTCAGCTTCAGAAGATTGTAGAGATAATTCATAGTGATAGATTCATAAGAGTTATAAATTGGTAATTTATAGGTTTTTTATCATTACAGAGACTGACCAGAGTTTGGAAATAAAGGATGTTTAAGATTATTGTAGATTTTCTGTCATACATCATTTTGTGTTTTAACCTAATACCAATTTTCAATTACAGGTTATCTAAAAGAAACCAGTTACAGAAATTCTTATTTTATGCTAATTTTTAGGTTTATAGTCTGATAAATATCAGGAGATATTTCAACAAAGAGAGGAAATATGTAACATATGCTTAATTTCCAGTATTTAAGTGCTAGCTATATACATATGCTATTATTACTTCTAATAAGTTTCTCCACAGGTTTTGGACATTATTAATATCCAATTAGTTGATGTCCCTTTAAGGTCGTTTGTTTGTAAATGTTACAGGCTCGTCCAATGTAGGTTTGTGTTGTACCTTGTTCTGTACTGTGAATGTCCTGTGACGTCAGGTAAATATAGTGAGTACGTATGCACGGGTATTAGACCAGTAAAACTAGTTATGATAGTATGAGGGAGTGACAGTTTGAGGTTTGAGATGTATTCACTGCACCTGTAACATTTTACCTATAATCCCACATAACAACCTCTAACCCCGCCTTATTCCGCCCAGCTATAGGACATTCTCCTATATGCGGTATCCGAGAGGAGTCGTGTGACTGAACTCAATATACTCCGTCCCTAATGCCCTATCGTTTAGGAATGGTATTTATAAAATGACCAATAATTTAAGAAAACAACTTACAGTTTGGTCCTCCAAAAGTATCCTTATTAAAATTACACATAAATAAAAATTCACTTTACACAACACATTTTGTTCACGAAAAAAATATAACAGGTGGTTTAAAAATCGTTCGTCAACCGGGACTCGAACCCAGGGTCTCTGTTTTACCGTACTAGCGCTCTAACCACTGAGCTATCGAGGACACACGGTTAGGAATCGATATTTCACCATATACCTGTACCCGGTTACATATACAATTGTTGACAATAGGGATACCGCCTAGGACCCGTCAATGGCTAAAGACACTGCCTGAGATTAAAACTGATGTCTATTGTTATCACAATAAAAAGAAACAGCATAAATTAAGGTATATTTGCCAGGCTACATATATCATCTAACAAGGCAGCTTTAATTGGCGATATAAGTATTACACAATGATGATCATTTGGTATAGTATTAAAAAGTCGAGAATACTGAGTCAATTATTAGTAAATCCATAATTTTGACATATAAAATCCTATTTTTAATTCCCCGATATTTAATTTTTTTATACGCAACTTTAAACTTATACTGAATATATTAATAAAGGTATTGATTTCAACACATGCAGAATTATCATTAAAGCATTTAAAAACATGATTCCATCTGTTCCGATTTAAGGCCGATATGAAGAACAACATCCAAAAACTGGACGACTATTTTATGAAACAGAGGGAGTTTCTGGATAAACGAGAGGCGACGCTCAAATCTGATATGGAGAAAAAAGCCAGAGACGCACAGGAGAAATACATTACAAAGGCCGATGCGGCTTATCAGAAAGAAAAGAACGTCAAAAGCATGGTTGCTGACGTCGAGCTCCTTCGTACTGAACATAAATCCAAGTTCCTTCAGGTAATCGTCTTTTCTTTTGAAATGACTAGCGTAACGTTATATTTTGCATAAGTCCATGAAATTTCCTTTGAAATTATTCGTGCTTATAAATGTTTAATTCTGTACATAACGGAGTTAGAGGCTATATAGTAGTATAGCTTACTAAGGGAATTGTTTTTTAGTATATCACTGTATCACAATTTAGTTTTACATTTTTAATTTATAATGGACCGATGGCCTCAACTGTAGAAAACATTGTCAGTGACGAGAAGGCGTTTACTAAACAATAATCGTATATGCTTGAACATTAAATTGATCAGTTAAACATTCTGCCCACTGAAAAGGTTAGATGGAATATCGTACGCGAGAAGCTCTCCATATAGAACAAGCTTGTTATCTTCTTTTTTGAAACGATACGTATTTATGGAAAAAACAACTAAATTGTATATTTCCCGTTTTTCTTCAAATGGTTCAGTTAGGCAGTTAATTTATAACAACAGTACCAGTTATATAGCATTGATCTTGAATGTATTATCAAAGAACGAGAATAGACAAGCGAATGTTTTAGAAAAATATTGTGTAAACCAGTACGTGGTCACTACATGTTCTTATCACTATTAATTTATTTAAACTCTTCTATAAAACAAATCTCTGTTTATTACTCCTGGTTGTACGTGTTCTCCCTTTCTATACATATCGACAATAGTTGGTGTATGACTGATTAGGAATTTGCACTTTATTTCCTATACATCACTTTTTGATATGTTGTTTACGCAAACTATATGATTCCGCCCACTAGTATAAATGTGTACGGCAACAGATAAATAGGAAATCATGAAATACTCAATTTGATTGGTTTAAACATATTGTATTGCCAAATATACAAATGGATCGGGCCACAAGTACCCCCAACATTAATTGGCCATTCCCTACATACTATTTAGCTAAATTGCACATAATATGACTACTTATAATTGTTCAATCTTGTAAAGCATATGTTGTCATTTAATTCTACTGGACATTACATTCCTTAAAAATACAATTATACATAAACGGAGAAACACAAATACAAATTAAATAAGATAAGCTTTTTTCGTAAGGAAAAGTTAAGGAAAAATGAACTAAATCTAAGTCTATGTAGGTGTTGGTAAGTGATTTATATTCATACTTCAACATCTATTTACAGAAGCACTTTCAATTGCAAACAAAAAGTAATCGTGTTCATGGCCGTTTAGCACGTTATATCCATTAGACAGTTTGTCGAAGATCCACGGATGGAGTGGATAGGTCAAATGAAAAGAGCACAACATTTAGTGTTATAAAGATTACATTAAAAATGCTCTGCACCCTCTTTTCATCTCCGTATTCACGTCTCACAACACAGTTGTTTTTACATTGCTCTGCATATGTAGCAGGGCCTCTCTGGACCACTGTACAACTTCCTCAATTTTCTTAAAAATATTTTCTTCATGAAACCTAATGTATGTTGCCTAAAATATCTAGCAAAAAAACGGGGCCGATCAATTTGCTTTTTTTTTTTAAAAATATCCATATTGTGAAGAGACACTGTTGAATTGGTCCCTGTTGAATTGGTCCATTTCACGTTCATTTTAAAATGTATCGCTACCCAGTATTAGACTATCAGATATGGCATGTATGGGATCAAACATATTCAGGTATATCCAAACCTCTATGAATAGATATAAAAATCGAACAGTCAACCACAAACACACTCAGAAACTAAGAACAGCTTTAAAGATGAAAAAAGTCAAAATAAGACATCACAAACACAAAAGGGTTGACAATAGTGCTACCGCCTTGGAACGGTAAGTGGCAAACAGGCATCTGGGGGTTTAAACCAGGTTTTAGGGTGCACCAAACCTCACTCTTACCCTACTGTCATCCCAATAAACGGGACAGTGTAAATAAAGATATCCCCGCCAGGTTATAAGCATTCATAGGCAATATAAGTAAAATACATAAATGATCATGTGTATATAATATAAAAAAACAAAAGCTTAGAAAGCCACAAAGCAAAGTTCTTAAACTACTTATATATTTTAAAAGTAGATCAGGGTTACGATAATAACATTTTGCAAAGGGTTTTCGAAGTTTATGGTAGCAGTATCCCTATGGGAGTAGCGTTTTAGTTATACAAATATTACAAATATTGAAGTCCTTAACACGACTACAAGCTCTAGAGAAACGAATAAGTTGTGAAACAAAGACCCCTTAAGAAGTAGCTCGGTGAACATACCCATCTAAATGGGGATACTAAACAATATTAAAATTAAAATCATCTCTCTTGTCATAGATTTTACTAATTATTTCGCCATTTTCAATAGAGAGATGTACATCAAGGAAAGAAGCGACAGTATCAGAAATGTTAGCTTTGTTGAGTTCTTTAGGATAGCGACAGTTTTTTTAATAAGAACAATACGTTTGTCTTTGATAAGGTGGTGTGGTAAGGTTGTATAGTGTCATAAGTACTTATAGATGAAACTTGACGTTTATTACAAATTTTATCAAGAACTTCTCCTGCAATTTTTATAGACCAAAATAAATTAATCCAAGAGTTTTAATAAGTTTGAGCAAACTATTGTTTAATGTGATCTTTAACGGCAGTAAAACAAACAGTTAAAAGTTTGAAGATGTTTGTGGTGGTGAACTTATCCCATTACTGTCACCTGGAACAAAAAAAGAGAAACAATTGCACATTTTAAGAAATAAACATGAACCGAATAACGCAGTTCTTTTTTTTAAGCGAAAGAAAGTTCCTACTGTTGCTGGCAAGAGAGATAACTGTTCAGTGAGACCTTGAATTCAGAGTGTGGTGTCACGTTCAAGTGATTAATGAATAAATCATACTTCAAATTAATACAAAGATTACGAATACGAGAATGTAGGATACTTAAATAGAAAACAGGTACTGGTGGAGCTTTGAATATTTACACTTGAAAATCCATTCAGATTAACAATTATCTTCGGATAAGCTATTCCACAGACGTATCGATATTGGTATGGACGAGTTGGAAAACAGCACAGTTCGTCTAGCGGGAGTAACGATATCTTAAGTTCCACAACATAAAACGTCACAAAATATGAAAAAAAATATTCTTTTATCAATTTTGACGTTAGCAAACTTAGCGCCCCCGAGTGGTCGAGAGGTAGTTGCGTTGTATACCTTCTCGCATCTCACCGCTGCAGGTTCGAATCTCACTGGATTTCAATTGTAAGTGAGAAAGTGTCGATTGTTACGGATGGCGGGAGGTATACAGTACTGGTTTTACCAAGGAGAAACGGGGTAGTCTGCCTCTACCACATCAAAATCGACCGTTATATATGGCCTAAATTGTGCTAATAACGTAAAAAAACAAACCGTTAGCCAATCTCATTAAAATCCGACCTTTATTACAAGACGATAGTCTACACTACTAGGGACCTGACAATACTGCATTGGGGGTCACGTCAGATTAACCTTACGATTACCCAATCAGATTTCAGACTACAAAATCGCCCGGTATAGACTGATTCACTGCGCATGTCCCGTTTCAGTCAAACGCTGTGGAGCAGTCTACGCTCGGTTTTGAAAGGGACAATGTCCGTAACTTTAAGCTTATAAAACACAAAATAAGTGCGTTGACAAACATAACACACCAACCATTATTGAATATTTACTGAATAAACCAAAATTGTTTGACGGAATTCAATAGCGCTACAAAAAAAGAAGTACTGCTTCATAGGGTTGAATTCGTCTTCACCTCTCCTGTTGGGTAGATTCGCCTTAGGAAATGTGGTTGCCATGGTAACAATACTTGTAAAAATCACTAAAAATTGATTATCTACGCGATAACTCCAGAACAGCTGGCCCTACAAACTCGAAACTTGGCAAGAATGTTTGTGTCATGGTCTAGTTGTGCACCTCTCCTGTTGGGTAGATTCGCATAAGAAATGTGCTTGCCATGGTAACAAAATGATATTTAGGGTCCTATAGAAACCACAGCGTCCGAACGCAATGGCATCGTAGGTCAGCACTGTACTGCAAACAAGGACTTGAAACTACAATGAAAGAGACAAAAAACAACAGAAAGGGTGGTGAAGATAGGGTTACCGACTTGGAACGGTCAGTAGGCAATAAGGCCTACTGGTTAGCTTGAATCGATTTTATATGCGCACAATCCTCGCTATTATCCTGTCCTCAGCGCCCAAATAGACAAGACAGTGTAAACAAAACTACATCCCATCAAAAGGAATTCTCTAACAATAAAGTCCACATCCAGAGAAACTAACTAAAGATACACATACAAAATAATAAACATCTCAGGATGTATCCAGAATCGTACTGAACAACCATAGTAGTTGCAGCTAAAGAGAAAAACAATATAGGGTACGACCAGAAAACCCGAGGGACGAAGGCTTATGCACCCACCTCCCTTAGTTGGGGCTTCAGTAGGTACAATCATAGAGTCCCAAGAGGTAGTCCAGTCATCGCACAAGTGAAAAGTGAAGCGTAATGACTGACTGTAGAGGGGTCAATCACTAAACATGCAGTGCGCTGTAAAACCAAAGGGTTATATCCTTTTCTGACGAACTTCCTGATTAAATTTGTAAAGCTGACAGGAAACCCGTCAGACTCCTTTAACTTTCAAAGTTTATAGACCACATCTCCATTAAAAGAGGGTTGTGATATGCCTAGTCGCAGAAGTGTTTTAAGGTTGGTGTTGTACTTTTCCAGCAGGCCCTCGTTGCGGCGGTAGAATTTAGAGAAAGATCTACGTAGTTTGTGATAACGAAAACCCTGCTGAAGAATTTACTTGTAATAACTTGATTTCGATCATTGAAGTCTATAACATCATTACACGATCTAACAAATCGAATGAGCTGGGAGATATACACCCCATATGAGGTAGCACGAGGTACATCTCCATCCAGGTGTGGATAGTTAACGATGTTAAAATTGAAATCATCTCTCTTATCATAGATTTTAGTATGAATAAAATCATTTGAAATCGAGAGATGAAGATCGAGAAATGCTGCTACTGTATCCGAACTGTTGGCTTTATTCAAAGTGAGCTCTGGTGGATAAATGTTAGTAACCATATGAGCAAAGAACAGATTATCAATATTGAGTATGTCATCAAGATACCGAGAAGTATTATTAAAGGCATCAATAATTTCACCCTGGCTAGCAGGTGACAAACTCAACATAAAATCTCTTTCATAGCAGTACAAAAACAAATCTGCAACAAGTGGCGCACAGTTAGTACCCATAGGAATACCAACAACCTGGCGGTAAATAGTTTTACCGTATCCTATAAAGATGTTATCCAGAAGAAAAGATAAGGCTCTACAAACATCAGTACAAGTCCACATATTATACTTATCAATGGGGGCGTTAGTAAAGAAAGCCCTGACATTATTACAAGCCAGAAAAGTTGTACCTTCTCTAGCAAATGTCTTCTGAATAAGCTGAAGCAATTTTTCTTTGATAAGATTATGTGGTAGTGTAGTATACAGTGTAGAAAAGTCGTAGGTGCTTAGAGAAGAGGCATGAAAATGCTTACACCGTAGTTTGTCAAGAACTTCTCCAGAGTTTTTGATAGACCAAAACAGATTGATTCCTGAGTTCTCGAAGGCCTTTCCGCAATATTTTACAATATGTTCTTTAATCGCGAAAAGTCAAGAAGTCAATAGTTTTGATATATTGGTCGTGGTGCATGAACTAGAATTAGCGATAAAACGTGCTTTATAAGGAATTTTGTGAAGTTTGGGTATCCAGTACATTGCAGGGAGCTTCATCTACTTACAAAAACATTTATAGTCTCCATAAAGGTCACATGCTGGGAAACAATGTCCGTCTCCAGCAGAGGTGTAGTTAGATAAGCAGAAGTGCTCGCTAGCTCAAAACTTGTAAATAATCTCTAAAAATTGGTTCTCTTCGCAATAACTCAAGAATAGCTGGCACTACACACTCGAAACTTGGCAGTAATGTTTATGTCATGGTGTAGTTATGTACTTCCCTTTTGGGTAGATTCGCGTAAGAAATGTGGTTGCCATGGTAACAAAACTTGTAAAAATCACTAAAATGTATTGTCTTCGCGATAACTGAAGAACATCTGACGCTACAAACGCGAAACTTGGTAGGAATGTTTGTGTCATGGTGTAGTTGTGCAAGTAGATATAAAAATCGAACAGGAAAAGTAGCAAGTTCAAGGACTACAGTCAACCACAAACACACACAGACATTTTCCAACAGATTAGATAACACGTCTGGCTGACAATTGCTGATTGTAAGTTGTGGCATTCGTAACTTTTAGTCTTGAGTTGTCGTATTGCAGTATCAAATTCGTTCTTATCTCTACTGAAGCTGCATAAGCTCTAGCTGTCCGTCGTTAACTCTTGCCTCGTTAAGACGATAGGGATTTCATTTTTACCATCCGATCTTTATCAAACTTTACCAGATTTTTAATATCAATGAAAGCTCGTAAACCGGATCAGAAACACCGGAGTTATGGCCCTTGATTTATTTAAAACAGCTATATTTTGCCCCGTTAAGACGGTAGGGCCTTCATTTTTCATCCGATCTTTACCAAACTTTACCAGATTGTTATTATTAAAGAAAGCTCGGACAAGATTGAAATCCATCCAAATGGAACAGTAACACCCGAGTAATGGCCCTTGATTTAGTGAAAAAAGGCTACATGTTGCCTCGTCAAGACGATAGCGCCTTCATTTTCCATCCGATATTTACCAAACAGTACCATGTTGTTAATATCAATAAAAGCTCGAAAATGTTTGAAAACCAGCAAGATCGAACCAGAAACACCGGAGTTATGGTCTTTGATTTAGTTAAAATTGCTTTATTTTGCCTCGTTTAGACGATAAGGCCCTCATTTTTCATCCGATATTTACCAATCTTTATCAGATTGCTAATATCAATGAAAGCTCGGACAAGTTCGAAAACCAACCAAATGGGACAGTAATACCCGAGTTATGGCCCTTGATTTAGTAAAAAAGGCTATAGTTTACCTCGTTAAGACGATAGAGGCTTCATTTTCAATCAGATCTTTACCAAACTTTACCAAATTGTTAATATCAATGAAAGCTCGGACAATTTGAAACCAGCCAGATCGGACCAGTAACACCGGAGTTATGGTTAATGATTTAAGACGATAGGGCCTTAATTTTTATCCGATCTTTACCAAACTTTAAAAGATTGTTAATATCAATAAAAGCTCGGACAAGTTCGAAAATCGGCTATATCGAAATCGGAACACCAGAGTTATGTGTCTTTGAATTATTGAAAAATGCCACTTTTTGCCACTGACCGTTCCAAGGCGGTAGACCTATTGTTAACCCGTTTTATGTTTGTGACGTCATATGCCTTTATTCTTTGTTAACGTTGCCATTCATGTTTGTTCTTTTGCGTTTTTTTGGTTTACTCTTAAAAAATCTTCTTAATGAAACTCAAAGAGTCAAAGGTTTAATATTTTGTATTTACCTCAGCTTATTTTCCTCTACCAAGGTTGTTCAAATGGTGACCCTGGAGTCAAATTGGACCCTGTCCTCGGGGTCACATATTTTACATAGACTTATGTAGGGACGAACTTAAAATATCTTCTTCTCTGAAACTACAAGAACCAACAGTTTAATATTTTGTATTTACACTCAGCTTATTTTCCTCTAACAAGTTTGTTCAAATCGCCACTTTGGGGTCACATATGTAAAACGTGCTTTGAGTGTTTATAGTAACAAAAGTTTTATTTATGCCAAATATATCCTTCCCCCAATAACTTGGTAATTGAAGACACTTTATAAAAAACTAGTTTGATACTGCCATATCTGACACACAATCCTTCTATCCACCGCCGCCCACCACGACCTCACCCACCATGGACACCATATAGTCAGTAGAGCAATACAGGCCCTCTTGGGCGTCTTGTTTAAACCGTGTTACAGTCTGTCAAGAAAAAGTTCGGTGTGTATGACTGATCAATTCTGCTTTCATGTTATCTATATTTGTAGGTGTTGAAGCTGTCGTTTGTACACCATCACTGCTTTGAATACATCATTGTGTATTTGTTTGTGTTGTTTTCGTAGTTTGCCTTTATGTTGACATTGATAAATGGGATGCGGGGCCTTACAGTGCCCACAAAGATGAACAATCATCATGAAGAAGGTATTGTGTGAAAGTTTTCATCCGACAGTGTTGAAACCCTACCTAGTGCATATCTCTTGACCATCGTGCATCCCTGTTTGACGGCCCGATATATTAAATCCTGCGTTGTTATAGCGTACAGCTGACGACATGGGTTAAAAAACTGCTGGAGTGGAGTCTTGGAGTGAAGTCTTGGAGTGAGCTTTGAAGTCAATTTTTGGAGCCAATTTTTGGAGTCAGATTTTTGAGGCATTTTTTCTTTTTGATTTTAGAATCGATGGCTCTAGTTTCGATTTCATTACCTCCTGGAATAAATGAAATGGCAAAATGTTTAAGAGCCTGTACTGCTGTTTTAACCGGACCGGACCAATAACGGTCAGGTGACCGGGCCAATATGGATATGCATTTTAGGCCCGATCACATGACCTAAATTTGGCGTATCGGACCGCATTTCTGATACGGCTCATTTCTCGAGAGCTTTATTGTAGGGTAATTTTGTGCATATTGCGGGCCAAAAATGCGTATATATATGATAATTTGTTATATTACCTTTCATATAATGTCATTAAAGTTGATTTCCACAGAGGCATGGCTCCAATATAACAAGCCCTACCGTCCTCTGTCAAATTGGCATCTCGTACCAGCTTCCTGTATCAAAGGCTGTGATATACTTAGCACATGTTTAACATATATATAACAATGTCACTATTACTATTAAAAAGCTGTTGTATAAAACAAGAAAGTAGAGAGAAAAATCAGAAAATCAAATATCCAAGAGTAAAAAAACGAAAAACTATATAAAACCAGCAGGGCAGATAACTCTGGGATACCAAATGACAGGTCAACAACACAATTTGCGAAAAAGCAGGGGGGAAAACGAAAACCATCAGCATGCAGTTAGTTAGGAAATTAGCACAATGAAGATAACGCTTCCAAATGTACACGAAAGCACTTACTTTAAAACTCTGTGATATTTATAACAATCGGTATATTTCATGAAATGTCTATCATGTCCATGCTATATCGAAAATGTCACTTAATTGCATGGAACAATGTTGCACGTGCTTTATACATAGTTGAATTTATCTCAAAATGAGTATTTTAAAAAGTATGTAACTACAGCTAATCAATCAATAAATCAATCAAACAATTAATCGATGGATGGATGGATCGATCGATCTTTCAATCAATCAATAAGCACACAATCAATCAATCAATAAATCAACCAACCAACCAACCGTCCATCCATCAATCAATTAATTACATATGTAAAACATTTTTAAAATGAAAACGGAAAACCTGCTTACGACCGACTGCGTTGTCTGTCCATAAGACTCTACACTGTCTCAAATCAAGGAAAATAATATTATGTGTTAATTCATTCCATTCAAACAAACATAAAGTATTTATGAACTATTACATAATATAATTTAAAAACCGCAATTTTTCAAATTATATCAAAAAAATGTTCAGTTCTGTAAAGAAACAACGAAACAAGAAATGGGCTTGAAATCGCACAGTGAACATTTATTCGAACTCAAGAAGGGGACTAATATATATTCCTACGTTTAAGGATACTATTCTTTTTAGGACATACCCATCTTTTGCTCTTTTTTTTTTTTTGACTCCTTGTTTTTGCGCAAAAACGATCAAACGTTTTCAAATTTGCTACTGTAGTAGCTGCTCCTGATCTTAATGAATCTCGATTCGTTTAAATCGTCACCAACTTATTAATAAAGTCGTTAATCAATATATATAACATCGTCATGATCTCCATCTATTTCGAAATAGAACCGGATCGATTATTGAAAAAGTGTAACTATTAGCATTTTATTCATGCTTTTTCCATTACGCAACACAATCGTCCCATTTATATTAACGAATAGAACTGGATCGATTGATACATCTTAACCCGTTTATCGACATATTTTAATAGACCTTATCGTCTCTATCTATTTTAATAATTAGAACTGGATTGATAATTAAATCAATACATCCACGTTAAAACAACATAATCATCACCATTATTATCCCCATCTGTTTATTTTAAAAAGAACCATATCGATAATAAAATAAAAAAAGCACTCTCGTAAAAAGACAACAAAAGCATCTCCCTTATCGACCCATCCATTTATATTAGATAGAAACGGATAGATATTTAAAACAATACTCAACTCTTCAAAATACAACAAAAACGATCCCATTCATCTTTAAATTTGTTCTTTGTTTCTGTATGTGTTTGTGGTTGACTGTCGTCCTTGAATGCTGCTTTTCCTGTTCGATTTTCATATCTATATTTACAAGCATGAGATATACAACATGGGTACCAACACATATATGATCTGTTGTTGAATATTTTGCTCGGAAGCCAGCCTGGTTTTCAGATAATAGTTCATATTCATTTAAGTAACGGGTAAGTCTTTCATTTAGGACTGATGTAAACAATTTACCTAAACAACTTAGTATGGTTATAGGTCTATAGTTGGAAGTGATCACTAGAGTCACCTTTAATTATAAATAATGGTTTTATTATTCCCTCTAGCTAAGTGGTAGGTAGAAAGACTGTGTCAATTACTTTGTTAATTAAAATTGTTTCTGAAAGTTAGCTTACCTATATTTTTATCCTGACCCATACGACCATTACATATAAGAATCTTGTTGCTTTTGCATATCTCCAGAATTTTATAGCCATTCTGGTTTACTTTACGATGCGGTGATTTCGATTAATTGATAAATCGAGTTCATTTAATATACTAGTTTGACTGTAGAACGCAATAGTTTCTTGGTCAAAATCGAATTTGTCTCTCAAACAAAAGGGCAACATGAGTATAGTCTGGAAATTCAGCAGTGTGGGCATTGATATCACCAGTTAGCAAGATATGTAGACAAGTACCACACATAGATGTTATTTCCATTTCCATATGTGCATAGATATATTCATTTAAAAAGCTCGAACACTCAGTGGGGACATATATAATGCCAATAGTTAAATCTTCATCTATATGAAGCATTTTCTGTTTGAGTTTTATCCATAAAATGTATTCAGGTTCACTTTCAATTTTCTCAACATGTTCAGGTCATGAAGAAACAAACAGATACCTTCCGATTTCCTCAAATATTGTTGCTCTCTGGGTTTAGGTATGAAATCATAGTTCGGTATGGAAATAACATCCCTGTCATCAAGTTTTGATTCAGCAATACAGAAAATATCATACTCATTTACAAGCTCATGAAATTCTGGAAAGTTTAATTTATTTTTCATACCACACACATTTAGTGTCCCGATGGAAGAAAATACCATCGGAATAATTCAACGATTTAACAACATTGGGTTTAGAGTAGTATAGATAATAATGGTACCAGCACAGTTTCCCCTCGCAGGCCCAAAAACTCAAGCATCCAACATATTAACCACAGCTCTCAACGATGGTGTGCTTACCGTTTAAAGCTTTTAACAAATGTTTAATTGCTTGAGTAAACCCCGCTCGAGATACCACTATTATCTATACTATTTACCAATCCGGTTTATCAATTCATCAAAACTAATATTTTAATCCATCGTCTCCTTTTATAAATAACTAATAGCCAAAACATTTGAAATCATCAAGCAAAGTCAGACGGAACCGGACAGTAGTCTTCATCGTCGCTATACATATCATATTCTATTTTATTTTTCTACATTGTTCGATCTTGTATTTTAGTTCCGGAAGCTCTTCATTTGTTTTTATCCAGCTTTCGTTGATAATAATTCATTTCAGCCAGGAATGTGTTTTGTCTATTGACTTGGCTTTCGTTGGTGTGCATACAATCAATACGAACTACTTCCTATTCTACTTGGCCCTGCTTGCCTTCCATTAACTTATTTCTATATTTATCTTT
This sequence comes from Cyrtodaria siliqua, assembly GCA_037043455.1. Lineage (NCBI taxonomy): Eukaryota > Metazoa > Mollusca > Bivalvia > Adapedonta > Hiatellidae > Cyrtodaria > Cyrtodaria siliqua. Next base: position 255,810 of record JAWPHD010001552.1, on the reverse strand, counting down.
TAACTTTTCAAGTGTTTTGCAAACCTTTTCTATACCTGTTTGTTCCATTATACATAATAATACTAATATACATACTACAGCACAACACTATACATACCGAAAATAAGTTCAGTACGCGAAAGATATCAAGGCAACGGCGTACACAGGCCGTCGTTTCCGTGAATAACGACAAAACCATAATTTAGTTAATTACCACGTGAAATTCTCTTGAATGTCTATGATCGCGTGAAATTCGTGTGAGTTTTTTATTATATATAAATAATCCATGTTTCTCAGTGTATATAATCCATTTTCGTTTAGAAAATCATTAATATGTGTCAAATTCCAAGTATTTTTTGTATTTATCGTGTTTGATGAAATCCAAATTTTTTCTTTCATACTTTTTTTATATATCACAGTAGCGTTGCCTGTGCTGTCGTGGCGGCGTCTCCCTATGCTATCAATCAGAACTTTATTCACTTCGATTTTTGGAGATCGCTGAGCCCGATATTTACAGATATCGGTGGTACATTACAGTTGGTTTCTTACTTTAATTTCGAATAGATGGTTCCAATATTCTAGCCTTTAAAGGTTCTGAGTATTGTTTAATCACCCTTAGGATATGTTGCCTGCCTTTTAATTTAGCTTGTTTACTGTTACCTGTGATACGCAGGCTTCATAAACTCTGCTCCTAACTAAATTCTATTTTGTTTATTTCGTTCATTGTTTTCTCCTTTAGGGCAACGCGTTTTGCTAGAAACTGGGACCATACGCCGCTGGCCATGTAATGGTGTGACAATACCGCATTGAAGGTTCCATGTTTACCGTCATATGCATTGGCTCAAATTGCTGTACTATTGGCAAGTTAAATACTGAGTTCTGCTCAACCCGGGGCTAGAGGGCGTGAACGGTAGCAAGCACTTTTCACTACCGTTCATGTTCGATGATATCCAAATTTCTCCTTTCATGCTTTGTTAGTGCATTGCAAGGCATCCTAGAATGTTCACTCAGTTCAAAATATGAAAATCAGAAATATTGATCTATGTCAATCCAGACTTGTCACCCAATCGTCCAACTGAGTGTTTTGTTTGTCTGATTCAAATTTACATACTAGTTATAAATCAATAAGGTCTAGGACGAGTTCTTGAACCAGCCGGATTCCATAGCTAATAACTGAGTTAGCTGCCCTTTAATTGACAAAATGCTTAATTTTGTTTTATGACTCTCCAGCTCGTCCATTTCTGATCAGATCTATAAGATTTTGATCGTGGTTTTGAACCAGCCAGATTCGATAGCTAATAGCCGAGTTATCTGCCCTTGAATTGGCAAACTTTATAATTTGGCCTTGTGAGCACTCTCGCCCCTCCATTTTTCATCTGATTTTAACCAGACTTACACGGTACATTTAGTTAAATTTCTATACGATCTCGACTGATATTTTAAATCAGACAGATTCGATAGCTAATAGCTGAGTTATCCGTCCTTGAATTGGCTCAAATGGATACTTTACTTTGTGGGAAATATAGCCTCTTCAAGTTCCATCTGATCTTAATCAAATGTACACAGTAGTTATATTTTTATCAGATCTAGAACGAATGTTTGAATCGGCCAGATTCGATAGCTAAAATCTGAGTCATTTGCACTTGAATTGGCGAAAATGCAATATTTTGCACTGTGGGCACTCTAACCCCATTATTTTTCATCTGGTCTTAAACAAACGTATATAGTAGTTATAGATATATTAGATCTCCGAGGAGCTTTTGAACCAGCAAGATTCAATAACTCATAAATGATTTAGCAGTTCTTGAATTGACAAAAATGCATAATTTAGTCCTTTGGGCACCCAAGTTATGCTATTTTTTTTCTGATCTTAACCTAATTTACACAGTAGTTGTATATCTATAAGATCTCGGACGTGTTCTTGAACCAGTCAGATTTGATTGCTAATAGCTGAAATATCTGTCCTTGAATTGATAAAATTCTATAATTTGCCTTGGTGGAACTCTAGCTTCGATGTTTTATCAACTCATCACCAAACTTACATTCATAAGATCTCGGACGAGGTCTTGAACCAGCCAGATCTGATTGTCAAGAGCTGAGTAACCTGCTGTCCTTAAACTGACGAAAATGTATAATGTTGCCTTTTGGGCGCTATATCCCTCCATATTCCGTCTGATCTGAACCATTTTCACAGTAGTTGTAGGTCAATAAGATCTCAGTTGAGTTCTAGAACCAGCTAGATTCTATAGCTAATACCTGAGTTAGCTGCCCTTAAATAGACAATGATGCATGCGTTTGTGTTTTTGGGTACTATGTTTAACTGATTTTAATCAGACTTTCGTATGTGTCGTGTTCGGCCGTTTCCAAAGGTCCACTCTCTTACTCTTTTACACAGTAGTTTTATTCGATGGCGTATAGTTATCTGCCCTTGTATTGGCAAAATTCATAATTTCCCATGTGTGCACTCTAGTTCCTCTATTTTTCATCTGACCTTAACCAAACGTATACAAAACATGCATAATTTTCTTTCTGTGCAAAGTCCATTTTTTATCTGATCTTAACCAAACTTAGTAGTTATTAAATTCACACTAGCGTTCGTTTAGTGCAGTGTGGCGGCTGTAAAAGGTCTCCCAGTGCTACAAATCAGTAGTGTTATTTTTACTGGTCCTTTGGGACCAACGGGCCCAAAATAGGTGGCTTTGAAGTAGAATATCGCTTAAGCCGGTGCTAGGGGGCGTGAGAGGTGTTGCTTCTTTCATTACTTCTCATGAACAGACTCAATAAAACCGAGTCTGCTGCTTTATTCTCTTAATTGTGTTTGTTGCTCGCAAAGGATCACCTTTATCAGTATTTATTACATAGTAGTAATATATCGAGAGGATCTCGGACGAGTGTTTGAACCAGCCGGATGTGATGGCTAATTGCTGAGTTATTTGCATTTGTATAGGCAAAAACGAGGTATTTGCCTTGTGGGCACTCTAGCCTCTCTATCTGCATCCGATCTTAACCAAACTTGCACAGCAGTTATATATCATGAAGCAGACTGTAGTTTAGGGGTCAATGGTTGTAACTTCCTAAATTGGGCCTGCGACACAACTAACTCAGTCGTATGTTTCATCTTTTATTTACATATATGTACACACCCATCATTCTCCAACAGATTCAAACGAATGTGCAATACATAATACAATGTATAAATATCAAGCAATCATATATTTGTACTTTAACACAATACTAACTTGACACAATATTATAACCTTAATATTCACAACCTTGCTAATGTTTACACTCGAATATAATGTTTACAAATAGTTCAACTGCATATAAGATGTTCTTGTGCGTAGTGGATAAGATATATAGTCCTTAACATAGTCACACATTAATAGTATATGTACAGCATTACAATATCTTACCAGATTGTGGATCCAAGTCCCTATCTACTTCTATGTCACCATCCACACTCACATCGTTCGCTACCGTTCGTCCAGTAAGTGCAACATGCTGGTTAGCTGTAAATAAAACAAACCACATCCCTACATGCATGATGTTAAAATAGATAATAAAAGTTGAACAGTCCTGCGAAGCAACTCGAATCCGAAACAAACCACAGACCGATACGAACAAACTGGGAACGAATCGAATACACTCGAAATACAAATTACAGCGCGAATAAAGCACAGTAAACATCAACCATTACACAAATACAAACCCGTATACTAACCAAATAGTAAAACCCTTCTTCAAATCAGTAGTTTGCCCTCAAACTTCCAGATATTACCACTTTCTAAAATGTCAACCTTCTACAATCTTTTCACGCAATTCTCACGCAAAACCCCAATCCGCGGGAATCTTCAACTAACCAATCAGAACTAAACGTTATCCGAATATACCCGAGTATTGCCGAGCAAACCGAAAGTAGAAACGTTTAATTGAGCAAAAAGTGTAATTATTTATAGGAATGATAAAATCGTGTCTGCTAAACTCAATAATATCTCGGACGAATTGTTGAACCAGTTATATCTGATTGTTAATAGCTGAGTTATCTGCCATTAAAAAAATAATTTAATTAATTTTGCATTGTAGGCACTCCAGCCACTCCATTTGTCATCTGATCTTAACCAAACGTATACAGTAATTATAGATCTATAAGATCTAGTAGGCGTTTTAGAGCCAGCTGGATTCAATTGCTCAATTTAGTAAGCTGGACCGTTCTAAGTCGGTAGCCCTATTGTCAACCGTTTTGTGTTTGTGATGTCGTTTACATTTATTATTACTTTTGCCTTCTTGTTTGTCTGTTTACGTGTTTGTTTCTGTGTTTTGTGGTTGACTGTCCTCCTTGAATGCTACTTTCCCTGTCCGATCTTTTTATATTTCTTTCCTTGAATTGACACAACATGCATAGTTTTGCCCGTGGTGACTCTAGCTTCTCCATTTTTCATTTCATCTCAACCGAACTTACATAGTTGTTAAAGATCTCAAATTATTTATTGAACCAGCCAACTATTGTCAATAGATGAGTTATCTGCTCTTGAATTGGCAAAAACATATAATTTCTCTATCCAGGTGTTCAGGTCATATAATAAAGCATTATGTACCGATTAAATGTTGTTGTTTTTCACGGATTCTTAAAATACCTGATTGAATATGATTGAATATATGTAAAATGAATTATGAGTTGGTAATTTTATTCGACGCTAAAGTTTTGGGGTTTGGCCTAACTGATTAAAGCGGTTTATATTGTGTCTACAGAGTTGGGATTCTAAAAATATGTAAGTTATATAGATATATACCTCGTCGTCAGTAGGTAAGATTTCGGAATAGTTCTTGAATCAGCCAGATTCGATGGCTAATAGCTGAGTTTTCTGCCCTTTGAATAGGCAGAAAAGCGTGGTTTTGCCTTGTGGGCACTCTAATCTATTCATATTTATCCTAACTTAACCAATCATAGTAGTGTTATTTTATTGGTCCTTTGGGATCAACGAGCACAATATCCGTGGCTTTGAAGTAAAATACCTCTAAGTCGATGCTAGGATGCGTGAGAGTTGTTGCTTCTACATTACCTCTCATAAACAGGCCCAATAAAACCGAGTCTCCTACTTTATTCTCTTGGTTGTGTTTGTTGCTTGCAAAGGATCTCCCTTAATAGTATTTATTAACATTCACACTAGTGTTCGTTAAGTGTAGTCTGTCTGTAAAATTTCTCCCGGACAAAATGTGCTACGAATCAGTAGTGTTATTTTTGCTGGTCATTAGGGATCAACGAGCCCAATATCGGTGGCTCTGAAATAAAATACCCCTTATGCCGGTGTTAGGGAACGTGAGCGTTGTAGCTTCCTACATTACCTCTCATGAACATGACTCATGACTTAATAAAACTACTTTATTCTCTTGGTTGTATTTGTTGTTTCCAAAGGACCTCCCTTATTAGTAATTATTACATATCAGTTATATATCTTTTCTTTCAATCAATAGGCATTCTGCCCATGAGTACACAAATATCAATAAATACAGAATTACATTGCATATGATATGCTTTTCCGGTAATTGACAATATTTTATTATGCATACAATGAGTTGATACAAACACATATACTTAAATGCTATGGATTCATGTATGAGGATTTTTTAAAACAATTAGAAAAAAATAAACAACAGAAGAAAAGAAAACGTACATTGAGATAATAGTATATTAATAAACAGAAATATTTCAGTTCTGTTAAAAGAAAATTAAAAGTATTCAAATATGATGATGAAAATATGTATTATCACGTTTCTTAAAGCTTTTAAAAATGTATGTGGATATATTTTTTATTGTTTTAATCATTTATCTATAAGATCACATCTAAATTCATAATATAAATACGATTCCAATACAAAATGGAATTCATATTCTAAAGAATGCCATCGTCCTGTTTCTATTTCTAGTCGATGGGAAGATAATCTTAGCTTAGTTAAAGTAGATATAAAAATCGGAAAAGTAGCATTCAGGGACGACAGTCAACCACAAACACACAAATAAACAAAGAACAATTATATATAAAGATGAATAAAAGGCAATATAAGACATCACAAACACACAAGGGTTGACAATAGAGATACCGCATTGGAACGGTCAGTGGCAAAACAAAAGGCGGCTGAGGGTTAAACCAGGTTCTAGGGTGCACCAAACCTCACTCTTATCCTATTGTAATCCCAATAAACGGGACAGTGTAAATAAAGATATCCCTCCAGGTTATAATCTCTAACAAAATGTCGGGAGTGTGAGCCGTGTAAACAATGTATCTGCTTCCTTTGTTCATTTAAACAAGTGTCACTGACACAGATCCACTATTGCACGGTCACGTGACACTTTGCTGTTTTTTAACAAAAGCGCGTCAATGACAAAGATGTACTATTACACGCTAAATTTACTATTGCACGGTCACGTGATGAACTATTGAACGGTTGACATATTTCCATTGAAACTGGTCAAAACTATTTAATCACACGTGACTGCTTCTAGGCCAATGAAAAAACGCTTATATTTTATGATATATAATAATGTCCCTTATAACAAGCGCACAGAAAGGATGTCGCATTTATGATATACTTAATACTCAAATGTACATCCAACATCTATAGCCAAATGGGGAGCAATATGGTTTAAATATAGACAGAGAATGGAATGACTTATTCAAAATACCTTTCAAATGTTCAAAAGAAACCAGATTACAATGGTTTCAGGCAAAACTAAACCACAGAATTAGTGCTACAAACATCCTTTTGACAAAAATGAAGATAAAAAATGATAATTATTGTAACTTTTGCACAGAGTCTCCATAACCCATTACACATTTATTTTGGGAATGTAAATAAACATTCTTTGGAGAGATAATCCTCATCCGTATAAAGGTTAGGATTTACTTGTTTCACTTCAATGTCATTGTCTTCTTCGGGAGAAGCAATAATTCGGTCTATTTCTTCATTATGTGGTAAACCATTTATTTTTGAAATACATTTTGGGATTTTTTCAGATTACTTGCAAAGACAATAATATAATAATCCAACCGGATTGGACTATAAAAGAAATCATATTTGGGTCTAGTCAATATGACATTGTTTAAAATTAATTAATTGTGCATGCAAAATACTTCAAGTTAGATGGAAGATTACCACTGATCATAAATTTCAAACCACAAATTAAATACATATATCTAACTGAAAAAATAAATGCAGTTAAATGTATTGCATTTGATAAATTTGAAAAACCTTGGTTGACTTATAAATCCCTACTTAATTAGTTTTGTCTTAAATCTTAAGAGTTACACTGTGCAACACATCTGTATTGTTTTCTTCTTGTTTGTTTTTTTGACACAGAAAAGAAAGTTCTCAAGAAATGTATAGTTATATCTGTTAAATTATGTTCCCCGCTGTCCCTACTGAATAATGAAGAGTCACACCTCCATATATAGATCTTGTCTTTTCTGTATACTTTTTATTGGATAACACCATTTTCGTTTCACAGAATCAATATAGTAAAATTCAGCAGAGATAGTATGTGGATTTGTATAAAAACTGAAACATTCGTAGGTTGATTACTTTAGCATTGTATTTATCTACGTTAAACAATTATTTAGGTAAACTTTATATGCTGGGTTTTAAAAAAATATATATATCTCTACAATTATCAAGGAATGCGTATTAAAGTAACATAATAAATATTTAGACAACTGTAAACATTTTCTGTGTTCAAGATTAAAAGGGACACACATCAATCTGGTTTATTTACAAATAAATCTCTTTTGAAAGATCCTCAGATTGCAGAGTCCCTCTTTCAGAAAAGTGTATTTTACATATTCTTTTGAAATTATAAATATATTAAAAAACTCCCCATTTATTCAGTTTCTAAATATGATATGCATTTGTATATATGTATATGTGTATCTGTATATGTATATATTTTTTAAATATTTTGAAAACAGTTTATAAATAAATTTAATGCATATTACATACACATGTGTACGGTTTGTTGAGGGGTGGCCCACCCCGACCCTCACAAACCTATTACGGGGTGAATAAATGGATTACTATTCCTTTGGTGATCGAAATTTAAAAAAAAAGCTTTAACTTTTAATCGGTCAAAACACATTATTATATGACCTGAACACTTGGATAGAGTTTTGAAACACCGTTTTGTTGTGTAGTTTTTCCATTACTTGGCAGGTTAGTTTCTTTTAAGTGCATATTTCAATTACAAGACATGTAACAAGTTGCTTAATTTTGGTAGCCGTTTTGATAACTTTGTAAGACAATTCATTTACTGCGCTGCGCTCATTCGTGGATTATTGTAGTGTCCGACCTCGAGTGAAATATTACCATTTATTTATTGATAAGCAATGTAATACTGCATTTTAGCAATGAAATAAAATTGTTATTTCACAATATAGAGTTCTATTTGCGCTGCCGGGTGAATGTTTTTTTAATGTCAAAAACAACTTTGTTTAAGACAAATAATATGTATAACTTGTTGTAACTAAGGAAATGAGCTGTAATAGAATTTTCTAAAATAAGAAACATTGGTTTGAAAGTCATATCATTGGCTTGTAGAAAAGTTAAATAAAAACATGAGTTATAGTTTATTGAAATTGGTGAAGTAAGATGAGTTCGCCATACTGAACCTCGAAACCAAAAATACCTTTTATTTCGGAATAAACTCTGATAAACCTTGTTTTGTTGTGAATAACCGATTTATTTCATCGAGAAATTAGCAAATTTAATATTTTCACGAATGCGAAGCATGACTGAAAATATGGGAGTTTGATCCTTTCGTTACAAAACACATTGAAGTTATTAAAACAAAAACGACAACTCCGCCATGTCTGTTCTACGTCCTTTTAACATATTTAAATTACAACTTTATCTTACTTTACATTTTGTACTCAAATTGTTGTCTTAAACAACAACAAAGGTAAGTTGTTATTTTCTTTTAAAGGATCCTTTGGATACCTGGACCGATTTGACCATGGTAATCGCTTTTTCGGCGCAAGCCGTTTAAGCTGGCTTTTGGCCCCTTAGGAGGTGTGTCTGTGTAAGCCTATCAAAACTCGAGTTGAAAGCGATACAGAAATTATGAAAGCCTACAGTGTTTATTAAACTGAATGCTGATTGACTAAATTTGTCTGACAAGGCCAAAGGGAACTAGTATATTTGTTTATAGAGTGAGTTGTTGATAAATGGTATATCGTCAGGAGATTTGTTACGCTGTACTTCAATTGTGACCGGAAAAGATGAAGAAAGGAATAAAAATGCTGAAATTGCAAATAAATTGTTCTGTTTTCTTGAAAAGTGCGTTAAGTTTACATGGTAACTGGTAATGAAACCCTCTTAAAAATTACATATCGCCGTGATTTCCTAGTCACGTGATTTTTCAAGATGCCCGGATCTTCTTCTCTGAAACCACAAGGGCTACAGCTTTGATAGTTTGCGTCTAGCATCATATAGTGGTCCTTTACCAAGTTGTACAAATAGTGACCCTGGGGTTAGAATAAGCCCCTCACCGGGGGTCAAACGTTTTACATAGAAATATTAGGAAATACATTTAAAAAGCTTCTTTTTTGAAACCACAAGGTTAGAGCTTTGATATCATCATCTAACAGAGTACACTTTGCCAGTAGATCGATTCAGGCCATCGTGGGCCTCTTGTTTTTAGGGTTATGACCCTTTGAATATTTTAACAATTGGCCTTCCGTAATGGAAGGCACTAACTTGTTTTGTTCAAATTCCCCACACTGGCACTGCCGTGTCAACTTTTATCGGAATACCGATAGAAAACATTATATTGCTCTACTCTCTACCTTACATTTCGCTATTAAAATTATTTCACTTCATGACCATCAATCACTTATTCATTGTGCTTCCCCAAACGCGCCGACTATCTTTTTTAAAGATATTTCTTGTTTGAGATAAGATCGGTACACTGTAAATAATATAATACGATCAGTACGATAGGACCACTCCAATCCAATATGTTCACTACATGCTCATTACATACCTTTACAGTATAATGTATACACTTGTATAAGTACCCCGATGGTAAATGGTAACACACATTTATTTCTCATAGTACTTAGCTCCAATGTTGAACAGTTTCATTAAATTGGTGACTGACTATAATCCGATAACCAAATTGACTTATCAATTTTATTGACGAATCTATTAAAATATATGTATATATTGATTATATTAATGAGTTTTCTTACAATATTTTTGTCAGAGTGGTAATTCCATTTACAATATATGAAATAAACTGTAACTGGGGTGCGTATAAGTGTCGTTAAATGTACTGTAGACTGTAATATTTATATTTTACTCGTGTTTCTATTTCAGAAATACAATGAAACGGAAGCAAGGTTTTCCATTCTTAATTCAGGTTAAAGTTACTGGTGCATTTCCCAGTTGTTTTTAATGTTGGTGGTGTCATGCAACGCATATGGTGGGTTTTAACTCCAGAGATTGGAACTTATACACACTCCTCGTCAACATCCATAAAGGTGTATTTCGCTGCCAGTTTCGTCAAATCGCTGTTCATCCAATCTCACACTGTGTGATTACCTTCAACAAAAGAAAACATATCGAACAATTGTTATAAATACCTATACGTTTATAATGGGCAAGATCATCATACAGTCACACGCAAGATAGCTGTGTAGTTTCCCGTCCCTATACATACTTCTTGGAAGTTTCGTCGTGTTTGAAGTGTCACCAGTGTTGGAGGAGATATGCTATTGTCTGCTTTAAGTTAACCTGTGTCCTAAGTACTGTGATCTGTCCATTTAAATTAAGGTATTCTCGTTTACATAAATACACATTATATAAAGCTATACATCTGTTGTGTTTTAGTCAGTTCGCATGTGCGACTTAACATAGTCTAGAATTAATCGCATCTAGCCTTTGGATACTTTTCCAGCGCAGGCAATGTGTAACTTACTGGTCCTTTAGGTGTTTGTCAAATTTAAAATTAGCCCGTGCTTGAGGACATTTTACAAAATGTTGCGTCTTACAGTATCTCTCATAAAAAATAATTTGCTTTCAGAGTATCCAAATTATTGTCAGAAAAAGCTTCTGCTAAGGTTCCGCATGTCAACTGGGACAAACAGGTCGAGCTGACACCGTGTAAATTGGAAGAGGAAGTTGAAAAAATCAGATGGATACGATCATACTGTAAATAAAAATAAGAGCACCACTTTAACATGTTTTATGCAGTGCCGACATAGGGGCACATAATTGACGTATTATTCTTTAGTTCAGTGGATTAGGCCTTTAGCGCAGCTGACCTCAAAGCCACCTGGGATGTTTTCTCGTTTTTGAGCCCTTGCGTAGGCATGTTTATGGGAGCATCCCTCGGATGTCGCTGGCCCAATGACGTTACATGTGTTAATGTGTCATAAAACCCATTTCCATTCTGATTATTTTATTTTATTCCTGAAACTATAACAACGAATCAAGACGTCAAAACACTGTTTGAAATCACTCCATTTATATCTAGATTCATTAATCAATTGCCTAAAATAGCCTTACTATGTCATTAGATAATCATATGTCCTAGTATTATCTGTAACAAAAATTGCCATGTAAGCTCTGAGGTTTTGAAATCCAATTTAAAAGGCATACATCATGAAGTACCTTCTGTATAAACGTTTAAAATTCTATGAACGATAGTAAACAAATGAAACTGCGTTTGTACATGTATACGTTCGGTATGTTTTCAATGGGCAATTAAAACAAAATCAATTGTTTAAGAATGGATGCAGTATGACGCATACTATTATTGTGTTTAATATCTCGAACATATTGTATTCAGGTATTTATTATATTGTTGTGCTTGACTTCAGACGTTCTTGGTACAATTATTTGCAATAGACGTGAAGTTTCATCTATAAGTTGTTAATACTACATACAACCTTATCACATCACCTTATCAAAGACAAGCTTACTGCTCTCAATAAATAGAAAACGCCTTCTATTGCATGGACAAATCCTTCTGCTGCATGGATAAATAACAAGAGGCACTAGCCGTTGATTCAATTTTCCTATGTCTGTTCCACACATTGAAAAGAACATTTACTGTATTATTTACTAAAAAAATAAATAATGTATAGGTGGTAAAAAGAACTGAAATTGGTTATTAGTAGTAAACGTGGCCATAATTTTGATAAGAAAAATTACAAGAAACAGAACAGAACCTAGATGGACGAAGAAGGTTAAAATTCCGCGGCCTTGCACTGTTTCATGATTAAGTCGATTTCGAAATACATGTTTACAAACAAAACATTAAATAAGTTTGTAAGTACAGCCCCCGAATTCACCAAACACTACTGAGAAAAGTAATAGGCTTAGGACTCCATAATATATTTTTGATAATGGACATAAAAACATTTTTTAAAATATGCATGCAAATAAAAATAAACATCCTAACAAAATGCATCTTGGTTTAAACATTTGTCATTATGAATGACAACTCAGATAATCTGGAGATTGACCCTTGTTATGAATGAATACTGATAATCTGGAGCTTGATACATGTTATGAATGAAAACTCAGATAATCTGGAGCTTGACACATGTTATGAATAAAAACTCAATAATCTGGGGCTTTACACTTGTTATGAATGAATAGATTTTGATCAGAAGCTGATCAAACACGGGCTTTTCAAATGTTGACGTCATGACGTCGCAACGGTCAGCGATGTGGCCATTTTGGATGACGGCATTTCGTTAAAACTGTCACCGTTCACTGAGACATACACTGATTGATTTGATTAACAAATGCGATCAGGGAAAAAACGATTTTTAATAACATTGTGACGCCATGGACGTCAAGATGTCATGACGTAGAGACACGTGTTAACGTTTTTGCAAAAGTAGACCCTAAACTCTACAATCTATGAAAGTTTTGATCAAATCCGATCTTAAATACAGAAGAGACATAACAATAACAAGACTTCTATATATACTATATTCCAACAGAATAACAATCCAGTGGTATCTAAACATATTGCTTTATTTCATCTTATCATTAATAATAATTCACTGACATCGTCAATCACTAAATACCTTTCGAAATAGTTGTTGCTATATACAATTATACATAATAAAGCAATATTCGTGTTGTTTTCACCTTCTATATCCAGTGGTGTCTAAATATGTTTCTTTATTTCATCTTATCATTAATAATAATTCACCGACATCGTGAATCACTAAGACCCTTTTGAAATAGTTGTTGCTGTATACAATTATACATAATAAATATATTGAAACAACTCTTCCCCTGGAAATTTCGTTTAATTTGGGTTGACTGAAACGGCTCTTTGCGCGAATATAACAATAGTCGCTGTCAAGCGATGGTGCGCGTGACGTCACTTCGTGTTTCTTCCTTGATGAGAAAACCTTGCAAAAACTCGCGTGAAAAATATCACCCACAAATCATACATAATGAGATTTTCGTAGAGTTTCTCGACCTGTTTATTTGCATTATAGTTGTTTTCAGCATCCAATACGTTCGTCTAGCATAGATCAGCATACTTGTACAACTTGAAGCCCCGATTTATGAGAAAAAAAATGAAGGTTATCCGCCAGATGGCGATGAGAAGGCGCCCAAAAGCAATGGCTATGAATGCAAGTTGAAAATCAACCTTTCATTCAAAAACTAGTTTGATACTGCCATATCTGTCAAACAAGCCTTCTATCAACCCCCCCCCCCACACACACACACACACACACCACCACCACCAACAACAACACCACCAACACCACCCACCCCACCCCACCTTGGACACCATACAGCCAGTAGAGCGATACAGGCCGTCTTGGGCCTATTGTTTTTATATTATTTTCTACCAATTTTAAGACGTTTATATCTTTATGCGGACTTTGATTCATGTTTTCATATAAAAGGAGAGTAATTCTCAAAAGATGCATCAATTTAAACACAAAATAAGTATTTTCAAACTATTGATCAAAACAAAATACATATCACATAACTATTCTAAAATATATTTAAAGTAAGAAAAGGAGTACAAAGATACAAAAGCGAGTAATTAGCTTTTTTCAGTGTTGATATAGGAAAATATTTTATAAAATTGTGACACTAGGTATCCAAATTCTGTATATAGTGGTTTATAAGGAAAAGCCTTTAATAGTATATGGTTGATCATACACATTAAACCAGACACCATGACATATACATTCTTGTCCGACACCTTCGTCAAAAAAAGTCTTTCTTCAGTGTTCGTCTCCTGATTATCGTGCAGTTCCCTTATCAGTTTATCCGGAAGAGCGATACAGGTATTTTTGTTTTGTTATACATAATATACATTATATCTACCATCTCAGTATCCATTTTTTTTTTACATTTTTATTTTAATGTATTCAAATAATTTTTCTCTTGAATGTAATATTCCAGAAATAACTTTTAAAGGCTACTAAGCTAAGAAACACTTATAAAAATGTCCCAATGACGTAATTTCCAAATCAGGTAAAAAAATTGTTGTATTCCTTTGAAAATATAATTTACATTGAGTCAAAATATATACAGAAACACAAAAAGGATTATGGATGTACATTGTTATACTGCAAAGAAAATTCTCGGGATTTTATTGGTCAATGGGCCGTAGACTTGAGCCCATGTCTACGTCTCGCGACGTGAACATTGGACAATTACCTGCAATACACAAAACAATGGTGTCGATAACGTTGCCGATTCGTTTTGGAAACGGTCGAGTGTTTCCTTTCTATTGCTTTTCAGCGCTTTCCATTGTGTGTAAAGGTCTAAAATAATCGTAAGCATATTATTTTTTTGTGCAATTTTACAGATAAAACATCAACATCGTGATAAAATACGTTTATTTTATGAAAAAATTCCGCCAAATATAACGACGTTAGAGCGATGACGTCTCGAAAATAAACAACGACTAGTTAGAGGCACGTTACGGGGAAATTGGCGCAATAAAAATGAAAACGTGTTTTGGCTGTTGTTTTATCTTAAATAAATGGTCAATTTTGAAGTTCGACAAATTCGTTATTAGGATTCTTGACAGGAAACATGGGCTCTTAACGGCGAGGGTGAATATACTTTCCAGGCAGGGAATGTGAGCACATGTCCCCTGTCAAGAATCCTAATAACTAATAATGTTTATTTTGAACAAATATTGAACACATATTTCAAAAATAAAACACAATTAAAAAATACAGAATATGGCTCCTCTGAAAAGTCAAATTTGTATGGAGTTAAAGTATGTAGAGAAAATTAATAATGTAATATTTCAAACATTCCTTGCGCTAGTAGAAAAGAAATGTCACACATTTTAATACCGATTATAGTCAACCGTTTACCGCTCCTAGGAAATCATCCCAATGTCACGTTATTTCAGCAAGTAAAAAACGACACTTGTAACTCTAGATAAGTGTGGCTTGGTGTTATCTTGTTGGAATGATTTTTGTTTTCTACCCGTGTATATTATACGTAATATTTAGGAATTCTGAGACAATCAGCGTTTGCATTTTTAATTAATATCCCTCAATTTCAAAATATGCACTTATTATTATAAATAACTTTAGCAGTACGATCTAACACCCATATAATCTACTGGTGCATTTTCATTGATCGCCAGTATATTTATATTACACACATGTTTATACTGACTTAACAATACAAATAAACATTTATGATTAAGTTGACCTAAAACATAGAAAATAAACATCTACAAACAAATAAGATCACAATATAAAGCATATTGGGCAAGTTTGTGCCTTGCTGATATTCTCGCTTTTATTGTACAGAATGATAGATGTGAAAAACTATAGCCCGGTTCGAAAACATGATTTTGCTCCCAATTAACGGTAAATGGAAAGTTGTAATTTCCAACTGTTGGGTAGCAAATTACGATTTATTTCAAATTGGAAGGGTGCGTATTTGTTGGATGTACATGTCAAGCTGGACTAAAGGTTTTAAGCTTCGTATTATTATAGGCTGTTGTTTAAATATTATAGGTTGTTGTAAACATGTATACTTAACGCCATTAAAAGTGCAAGTTTTTATTTTGTGTTTATTTCCAAGATCGATTGTAATGTTATGTACATGCTAGAAATTATCTACATTCCTTATAAATCTGGAGACTGATCAAATGCATGTATTGAAAGAAGTAAAATCGGAATTATGCAATCGATCTTGGAGACATTTTAATTAAAATAAACACAAAATAAAAAAACTTGCACTTTTAATGGCGTTAAGTATATAATGATCCTATATGATAAGTTGTAGGGTAAAATGTATAATGACTTTATAATATGGGGCTTTTGAATAGACTTACATTATATGTGGTTAAATATACAAATTACCTTCTATAATATACTGCATGCTAATGTGCAATAACTATACTTATTTTTGAAAATGGTTTAAATATCTAATAATCGTATATTGTAGATTGGCGACAAAATGTATAAAGCATCGTATATTATAGGCTTTTGATTTAATGGATATTAATCTCAAATAATAGGCTGATGATTACATTAAAATGATCATATATATAAGAAAAAATGGTTAAATGTATAATGATTTAATGTAAAAGGTTCTTTATTAGATGAAATGAGCCTGTAATTATACATGATTGATTAAACGTATAACAATTATATATAACAGGTTTTTTTTCATTGTAATTTGTACTGTATTTAAGTAAATGCATATGTTGTTAGGTGCTAGGAAAATACAATTTACTGAATTATCATTTGTTGTGTCGTTTGTCTGTGCTAAAGTTATTGTTTACGCATTGTATTACCATTTGACATTGTTAAAACAAACATTATTTCCAAGTTCGTAGTCACATTTCACATTCGACTAAATCAACGAATTTAGACTGTGTAAATATGTAAATAATGCATTGGCGTACGTGTTAGTGCTTGTTGTTGATACTATTGATGTTTGTTGTTGTGTGGGAATTTTTGCACGACCATATGTTTTTTGTAGATTGGTATATACTGTCAAATAGGTTATCCTCTGAAAATAATGACGAGGTACTTATTATTATTGTTATTATCAAATAACGATATTCTTGGAACACTCGCGCAAGAATTGAGCTTTTCATAACTGTTAACCACAAAAGTCGATTCAATCATGCAATGTCACGCATGGTGATCAAGGTTTGGTATTGATATGTATTTTACAATAAAATTTGAAAACTCTACAACGACAGTTTAATTGGACGGTCTTATATAAAAAGAAATGTGTGTATTAGTGTTTTAGAATTAGAGATAAGTGTCAACCATCATAAGCCCTTAAATTCATTTATATTGACTATCTGTATAGCAGACGATAGTAGTTAGTAGTATCACGTGATCATATGTATCACGTGGTAGCTATTTATACTAGAGCTTAAGTTAAGGATTATTGTAATAATCATTCATTTGGCGGTAAAGGACCACGCACGCAGAGGTCATTTTAATAAATCATTCGAGGTTTGGTTTACAGACAAGACGCATCGCATCGCTATACAATAACTGTGACTCAGACAGTAATTAAATAGTGAGCCATAAACTTGATGTTGATGTAATATACATATATACCCGATATCTAACATGTCATTGATTATATAAGTGTACCTATTAATATATTTACATAAAACTGAAGACCTTTTCAGTATATTTCAGATGTTGTGCAGTAGGGTCATCTTTTTATGTTAATTGCTGTGTTCCTGACAGTCAAAGTGCTTTAAATCACTATTCATTTGTGAACAAGGACTGAAATGATACTAGTGTACTAGTGGCATATAGTGGAATATCAACACATATCATATTTCATGGAATTATGAGACAACTTCACAGGAACCAGTTACGTCCTACCGCCAACAAATTTAACTATTTAATCATTACGTGGTCCGAGTATTAACTTTCATATCCCATCCAAACCCTTCTCCGAGAGGGAAAAATGGGGTTGGCTGGGGTGTGAAATAAAATCTTAATTTCGGCTTAAAAAGTTTGCATAATTGTAAAGTTAAAACATTTTATAGGTAATTTTACAGGTTATCGCATTTTTCCAGTAAAAAATGTTTTGAACGTGTTTTATTGTCAAAATATCCGTTTTAAAATGCTGCTAATATAAGCTTTCACATCGCTTAATGGAATTAAGGTGGGACCACGTAATGTTTGTAAATAAAAATGAATCCATATGTCTTGCTGCAAATGCAAATCACACTCATTTTGTTTTATTTAGTTTGTCATTCAATATTAACATTACTATTGAATTAATGAGATAAATGATGTGTGTCCGTTGAATAATCTTAAATATAAATATTTTATAATTGTTTGGGATTACGACAATGTGTTTCTAAGTAGGAAAGTTAAGGCCGTGTATTAATTGTATGTGGTTTCTTAACAGTAGTTTTGTAAGGTAAACACACACTCTTAACGGAAAATTACTTTCACCAAAGCATAAAAAGAAGGTCAACGTAGTAATATTCTACTGAATATACAAACGCGTTTTTGTTTTTAAATTTCATTGTTTTTGCACTATCTCACAAGATGAGTATAAGCCGATAAAAAGGCCAACTTTCTATAATTCCACAGAGTCGGTAAAATTCCGTCAGTGGGAACTGGGAACCCGCCAGGGGGAACTGGGAACCTGAATACCATGGTTTTGAGTTGAATGGGGATCAAGAACGTGGAATTCCTTTCCTTTAAATTAAAACATCTTCATCTCCATCAATGTCATTTTTTGCGTATCAAGATATACTATGTTATAGTGTAATAAAATACCAGTCACCCTCTGCTTCAGTTCTAAAACTTATAAATTTGAGACAAACGCAAATAATAAACTCATAATAATAAATAACGTAGGCCACCAAATCTACCTTTAAATGTTTCTACCGCCTGAACTGACTTTCCCTCTGATGAAAACAGTTTTTTTAAGGACACATTTAAAGCAAAATATAGTATTATTGCTGACCTTTATAGGTGCTTTAGATGGTATCAAGTTTCAATTTCTAGTGAAGCGACTATATACTGTTCATTGTTTTTGATTTGAAGAAAGTATAAAATAATGTAATTATTTAGTTTAGATTAAGTTGTTATTGCCCATCATGCTTTTATGCTTTTATTTAGCAAGTAATTAATTTGTTTTATTCTATTGACATTAGTACATATAAGTGTAAATCGTTAAGTTCTTTATACCCGCTTGTTTCTTTTATATAAATTTAATAGAGGGTCTTACAGAATGACGGTTTAATATTGACTCATACAACCTTAGAATTGTTTCACTTTATTGTTGACATTTTACCAGTTTATGAGGTGCTATTTTGTAAGTGAAATTATGAGTCGTTTGTTGTTTATTTGACGTCACTTTTGTATTGCGGCTGTAACGCCACCTTAAACCAAATGTAATGTAACTTACGTCCATTTTATAGAGTACAAGACTAGAACTATTTCTGTAGAAGAGCTCTCATTAAAAGGTTAGCGGCATTTTTTTAGTAAAAGTGTTTTTTTTAGCTCGACTGATCAGAGATCAGCAGAGCTTATGCCGTGGTGCGGCGTCCGTCGTCCGGCTGTCCGTAAACTTTTTTTGTAGCGACTACTCCTCTGAAACTACTGAATGGATTTTCATGAAACTTTACAGAAATGTTGCCCATGAAATCTAGTTGATCCTAGCAAAAATTCATGTTGATGTGAAACCCAAGATGGCCGCCAAATCTAAAAATAGGTTTTTAAAAAACAAGTTTGTAGCGACTACTTCTAGAAAACTCTAAGTGATATTGATATGGGACTTTTTCTAAAATAATCAGCATGACATGATGTTGGTCCTTGTCGAAAATTGTTTTGATTCGACGTTAAACATGGCTGCCAGCGGCCATCTTTTTTTACATAGAGTGATATAGTAAAAACTTGTAGCGACTACTCCTATGAAACTTCTTGACGGATTTTCATGAAACTTCACAGGAATGTTACTCTTGATGTCTAATTGATCCTAGAAAAAATTCAGATCGGCCAGAAATTCAAGATTCAAGCTTTTTCTAAAATGATCAGCATGACATGATGGTTATCCGAGTCGAACATTATTTTGATTCGACGTTAAACATGGCTGCCAGTGGCCATCTTTGTTTGCATAGTGTTATATAATGAAAACTTATAGCGATTACTCCTCTGAAACTACGTGACGGATTTTCATGAAACCTCACACGAATGTTGCTCTTGATGTCTTATTGTTTCTAGCAAAATGTCAGGTCGGTCGGAAATTCAAGATGGCCGCCACGGCTAAAAATAAATTTAAAAAACAAGTGTGTAGCGATTACTTCCTGAAATCAAAATCAATCAGTAGAGCTTCAAGGTCATTGACATCTTGTTATATTAATTTGGGTATGCTGAGTTTGATTATGGTGGATACCAGCCTAAAGTTTGACAGGAAAGGCATTTTTTGGGACATTTCATTTTTTTTGATAATTTTACTGGCAATTTTTGGAATTTTTTGTTTAAATAAACATTTTACACCAGTTAGCAATTTTCTCTACATCTTTTGACTTCATATACATTGACTTATCACAGGAACAATATTTCAAGTTGAATTTTAACAGGAAATGCAATTTTTGGGACATTTTATCATCAATACCTAGTGAGCGGGACTTAAAGTTCATCAATACCACGGGCCGATGGCCCAAGGTTTCGATGTGTTAAAGTCCCAAACACCAGGTTATGATCTCGCACAATATAAACACGCTGGAAATATTTTATTTCTTATCTGACATGGATTTTATGTACACATGATACACAATTTGTCGAGAGATTGAACAAAAACAAACACATTCTCACAATTTACTCTTTATGTCCATCTGTCAACATCAAACGAGAAAAATATGCAGCTTGATCCTATTTAAATGTGTTTTGGAACGTAGTGTCGCTTAAAATAACCCATTCCAAGTTTGACAAGTTTTATTCATGAAGCTAGGCCCTTTATGGACATCAGCATATACATGAACAACAACAACAAATACAAAGAAATTGTTAATACATCAAACAGCAAAATCATTAACACAAAAAGATATGACTCGAAAATTACAAATAAATTGCATGAGCATTATAAATGAGATTAATTTGTTTAATTACATTAAAGTCGATGTAAGAAGAGAAACATTTGAGAGGAAGGTTACAAAACTAAGAAAGTTCCTAGCAATATCTTATTTTCTATCTAGAACAAAACATTGACAATTAAAATATAATGGAATTCATCTCCAAGAGAATAATTACTACAAACATGGCATGTCCTTAGATTTCGCTTAACGTTGAACAATCTACCTTGTTCAATTGGTAATTTATTTTTACACAAACGATAATGACATAGAGAAAAAGCAAGAAGTTTTGGTATCAATTTAAATATTTTTCAAATTGGAATGTTTTCCATTGCAATATTGTTGTTTTGCATCTGTCATTTAAAATGACGTCTCAACGGTTAACGTGTTTTCTGGCGTTTAAAATGACGTCTTAACGGTTAACGTACCTGAAGTTGGAGGTATTGTATTGTATATTAAAACTTCTCCAATAACCAATCAGCATTGAGTATTCTAATAAAACATGTTAGATATTGCAAGTATAAACATGTTTTAAAAAACAAGATTCCAGTTTTCAGTCTTTAAGGACTTTCTTTCAGTTTCTCAGTGAAGTTTGATGAATATGAAATTGTTGAAAACATTTCTGTTGTAATTCATTTAGGGTGGACCCTTATTATCTCTAAATGCCCTAGCCTAATAGTGAATAAATACTATTTATAACATTATTATTTGTTGGAGTATATGCCACTTATATGTTATGTTATACGTACATCAGCTAAGAATATGAATATATAAGAAAAATGTGCTTTACATGTTTCGTACCATAGCTCTAATGGTTTTTACAAAAGGGGCGTTGGGTACACATTGAACGGCTGAAATATGCCGGCAGTTTTGCACGGATTTTCAGGTTTATAAAGATATAGAGACTATTTAACTGCTGGGATCGATTATAGGGAAATCCTTTACGAGTTTGTAGGCATGTGGTTCTTTTCACGAACAATTTTAAATTAGTTAATGTATGATTTTAAACGAAATATTTTTCTTTATTAAAGGTTATCGGAGAATGACATCGGCGTTAGTAGCATTTTATTGACGTCATGACTCAACGTCACAGTTAGTTATTTTTGTGTTCGGAGTTAGTTATTAATATGCAGCGATTATGAATATTCTTCCATAAGAAGGAACAACGGAAAACCGTTAGAGCTATGTTACAAACTAATGTACGATATAGTTACAGCGTTATTACACTCACAGAAGCCTTGTTATGTGATAAATATGATTAAAATATGTTAGTGTCTTAGTTTATATTATACAATTATTTATACAGGAATAAAAACGTATAAACAGCAACTGTATTATGTTAAATAATCTATTGAAAATGAGTTTACACTAAACTCACACCTGGACGCACCTGAAAGCACAATGCATATTTGAATAAAGACGTTTATTTAGGACCCATTGAATACAGAAATGCGTTCTTTAGAACGCTCAAGGCACAATAAGTGTCTGTTATACATAATAATTTTACCTAATGATTTATGTTGCATAAGAGTTTAACCGGACATTTTTAAATACAAACGAGCTATAATAACCTCCATCGTGGTTGTGAATGACGTTCCTCCAGTGAGGACTGATAACGGGTCCACCTCGTGTCCCGGGGGTTGTTGATTTAACCTGGCCATGTTGTCCAGGTACGGGGACCGTCTCCACCTCTCGTTACGTTATGCGTTGATTCATGTGTCGAATCACTTAGAGGGCCTATACGCCCTAAATGCTTAGCTCCACTCCGGGAGGGTTATCTCCACTCCGGAAGGTTTAGGCTGTAATAATACATACTGTTATATGTCGGTTCATTAACACAACAATCTTATACAATTATCAGTACATAAACCAATCATTATCTAGTAAATATATGCGAGCCACGCTCGCTCTAATGATGATGTGTAGCAATGTATACGTATTCTACAATACCATGTATACTCATCGACATATGTACAAATATAGCACCTCACCGTTAAACAATGCATCTAATATACAACGTTATCAATTTAATCTTGTATTACAATTATTGAGTTATGCACATATGCATATATACATGCATGTCCTATGTTAACTAATGCACCTACTATGCCACGTTATCAAATAAACATCGTTCAATTAATGATAAGTATATCTAATAAAGTTAACTTCTGAAGCATATGCTGGTGTATCAAGTTAATGTTTGAGAAACATAAAAGCTAACCGGATGTAGTAACATCGCCAAACAACATGGCGACGCCCACTGAATACAAATGTACGATACAATTTCATAAAATAAATACTGATCACATATTGCCTGTGAATTTCTCCGTTTCCAACTTCTGCCCAAACAAAACAACTTTCAATCAATCCCGGCCATGACTGGAGAACAATGCGTTTTATAACCAACGTTCCGCCCAAAACATTATTTCCCCACGTTCATTCCGTGATACACGTGGCTAAATGCGCAGTATTAAAATTCTACACGAAAGGACCCTTACACAATGTTGCCCTTTAAGGCCCCTTTACACAGGGCTGCGACCTTTGTGCCACCTTTGAGCGACCAAAAAATGGCCAGGACGCTCAATGGTTGCCTAAACCCAGAAAATCATGTTTCTATGTAACTGCTCCAGCGATCCTTGTGCCTCCATTGAACCACTAAAAATGCAATTTTCGGGCATTTTCATGGCGATCTACGAACGATCTGTGCGTCCACTGAGCCACCTGCCTGCCTCCCCTGTGCTTCCCCTGTGCAACCTACGGCAACCAACGCGATTATAGGCTACATAGGCGACCCCTTGAGCAATGTTTGGTCAACCATTGAGCCTCCTCTGTGCCTCCTCTGTGCCATCATCGGCGACCAACGGCAACTAACGGCGATCACTGGACGACCATTCAGCCAAAAAAATTGCAGCAGAACGCATCTATTACCTGGAGACCATTGGCCGACAACTGTGCCTCCATTCTGCAACCACGGTAATGCTTGTGCCTCCCTTCTGCCTCCTTTGAGCCACCTGTGAGCAACCAACCTCCTCGGCAACCTTTGTGCGACTGTTTTGAACATGTTCAAAAATTCACGGCGACCATGGCGTCCATGGCGATGTCTAAACCTCCTGTGTACCACCTTTGAACGACCTAGGCAACCATTCTGCCTCCTTTGAGCCTCCAACGACGACCTGGCAAATTTTATGGTCGCATACGGGAGGCACAAAGGTCGCCATCCTGTGTAAAGGCCCCATTAGAGAGATAGATTGTAGAATACCTATACTTTTACATGCGTTAACGCACATATAAACTCATGAACGGCCCTGCCGACCTCCCTCTAGCGGCGCTATAATATTGCACGCTTTTCCGTGATACATGAGTATATCATGCGAATGGTGAATTTGTTTCAACTGAACAATGGATTAGAATGTGACTGACAGATGTCGGCAAGTGCTTACAAGAGCTATGTACGACCAATACGCTCTACTCGAGATTATTTTGGGACAATCGGGTTGATTACATATAAGCACTCTTATTCTTCGAGTAATCGAGCTAAAATACTGGAAGGAAATATGTTACCTGTACATATGTCGGCTGTTTTCCCCGGACTCATTCATCCAGTTGGCCCTCTGTCATCAAAACAACGCGTTGTACCGTATGGAAAGAGTTAATCACTATTTTAAGCAGCTGCCACCTAATCAAATTTAATGAATTTGTATTCAAATTTATGGAGAGAACTGTAACTAATGTTGTACTTACTTGTAGTTCAATCCATTTGCATAGTTTTACTATGATATTGTGATGTTGAATTGATGTATTGTAACATATCTGCAATAAAATATTATTAAACTTAAATCAAATTTAATTTGATTCATTTTGGCAAGGGGTTAATATATAGGGATGCTCGCCATTTTTTTAAAGCCACAACATAAAAATGTATGGATTACAAAGTTTACAGTGTAAACAAAACAAATGGCCTTGCCCTTTGGGGTCAAGGGTTTTATCTGAAGATAACTGTGGGGACAGGATATAACATTTTCTCTATATATAAAATATAAAGTATCAGTAAAAACAGGGTAAATATGCTTAAATGTGTAACCGAGTTATGAAAATGTTCTACATGGGTTCCATTCATGACAATGAATACTTTCATTGAATTTGTTTAGGAGATTTGGAGTTATTATGAAAAATAGAATATTAAATATTCTAAGTAGAAATGGGGGCATACTTCTGCTACAATTCATACCAGCGTTGAATCACTTATCTGAGCGAGTTCTTAAATACATGTGTAAAGTTTCATGGAATTTTTTAAAGCGATTTTTGAAATGTGAGCTTACTTCCAAATTTATCACGTGGAATGTGCATTTCCATCTGAGGTCAATGTGACCTTGACGTTTACTTTCAGAAAAAAGTTTTTCCATTGCATCATGGCAACCTTGACCGTTTACCTACTGACCCCATTGGCAATAGGGTTCCTTCTCTCATCAAGGGCAATGATCTACAAAGTTTCATGAGCGCGAGTGTTATATTTCTGATGTTATAGTGTGGAGTCAGTATATCAATAATGTCATGCCGACCTTGACAATAAACATACTGACCCAAAAGCGATAGGGTCCCTCCTCTCACCAAGGGCAATGTACCTATAAAATTGCATGAGCGTGGGTGTTATGTTGTTGAATTTATAGTGCCAAATGGGGAATTTGTTTACTGATGGATGGACAGAGTACGGATGAACGGACAACGCCTTTCCATCATATATCCAGTTTTACAAATGAGCATACAAAAAAGATCACTAACAATTATCTATTATCACAAATAATGGTCAATTAATAAAAAAATATAGTTCATTAATCCTGTAACTACGATTTTTCAATACTTCTAACAAGCAATCATCAATTATAGTCTCTCAATTTCCACTTCTGGTCTATCAATCACAACTAATGGTCAATCAATCACTAATAATGGTCAATTAATCAACAATTATGGTTTATCAATCCCGTAGTTATAGTATACGAGTACTTATAACACTCAATCATCAATTAATGTATATTCACTTATAACGGCCATTTAAATTCCCAGTTATGGTCATTCAGCCACCAAGTATGGTCATTCAACCACCAATTATTGTCACTCACTCAACTACCAGTTATGGTCACTCAACCACCAAGTGTGGTCATTCAATCACCAATTATTGTCACTCACGCAACCACGAGTTATGATTACTCAGCTATTAATTATGCTCAATCAACCAACCACAGGTTAACGACCACAAGTATTGGAATGAAAGTATAACAACTGTTAATGTATGTATTTGCTTTACTTTTATTGTTTGAACATTTAAATACATTCAGTAATACACATTTGAGCAGTAAAAGAAATTAAAATAATAACTTCTCACTGGCAAATATGTAGAGTTAAAATACAATTGCACAAATGGTCTAAGAGGACAGAGGGCAGCAAAAACAACACAAATCTGAGTTTGAATGCGAGTATTTCTGAAGTACAGTCTGTGCTCGTCAAACTTTGTTTCTAACATGACAACATCTAAGTATGTCATTAATGGTTGTCCACTGCCCCCTTCAAAGTCGGACCGTACACTGATAAAATGCAAACATAATGTAATTAAACATACAAACAAAATTAAACACTCAAAGTAGGACCTCTAGAAGATAAAACAAAGTTTAAATTGTATTTAGAGTAAAATG
Source organism: Cyrtodaria siliqua (assembly GCA_037043455.1). NCBI lineage: Eukaryota > Metazoa > Mollusca > Bivalvia > Adapedonta > Hiatellidae > Cyrtodaria > Cyrtodaria siliqua. Next base: position 229,062 of record JAWPHD010001552.1, on the reverse strand, counting down.
TTGAGGACAAAATCCCTCCTAGTTTAGATGTAATTTTCATCTTTATTATTGTGGAAACAAAAAGGTGTCTAAGCTGGTACTATTGCATTTGATTTATTTAAAGATGTGATAAGATTTAGGATGGTATTTTAAATTCAATATTAATTTCATTTTTACTTTAAAGTTTTACTTTTAATTTTATTTTTACTTTAAAGTTTTACTTTATTACACCTGCAATCCTGTTTTTTTAAAAACTTACAGGTTCCATTAGTTTTCCTACTTAACTTGCATACGTTCGATCATTATTGTTAATTATCAGAATAGTTCAAAGCAAATTGTTTTTACACATTAATTACTCTATATTTTATTGCTGTATACTATTCTTATAATATTAATGATTGAACAAATACAAGTTATATAGAAAAATAACGGGATGACGAGAGTTTTAAAAATAGTCAAAGGTGTCTCCTTAGCCAAAATTGAGTGGCCCTTTCAATAGGGGTGACACTATAATAAAACAAACACTTTACTTTTACTTTTAGTCATTATTGCCGAGTGTCCCTTTAAGCCACAAAATACTAGTACATCAATTTGACCAGTATCTTGCAATTATCTTCTAGAAGTGCACTTTAATCACAATCATAGAACCGACATTTAAAATATGGAAAAGGAATTCAGTATAAAAAAAGTGTTGTAAACAATTGTAAAATGATTGTCAAAAAGTATTGAAACATGAGAACTCTTCTAAGAATCACAAACTAAACAGTTTATTAGCAGCAGAAACAGACGATTTTCTGTATAAAACAAAATAATAATCAAAATAATAATCAAGACTAAATAATCTTTTTGTTTTTTTTCCAACAGATTTAAAACAAAGTGGTTATAATCACAGCTAAATAACTTGTCTATTTGTCTGCTCTCTTTTACATGGGGTGCATCAGGCTTTATTTAAAGTTTGAATCTGGATAAATTAAAAGCATGTAATATCAATCATAATATGGTGTCAGAACCATTGTCATTCAGGTCTAAAATTTTGTTTCGCCATAGAGTTTGAATGCAGTTAAAAATGCTTAAATTTACACTGGTGCATAACCTAGGTTAGCACATACGACTGCGCTACAATAATTTCCTTGTAAATAAGGTGTTATTTTCAGGCTCATTCATTACGCTTAGACCCTTTAGAACAGAAAATATATCAATATTTAATAATAGGTTTATATCTGACTCAATGTCTGATATACCCCCTTTAAGGTTAAGCAAAATCGATGATAATTAAATTTTTGGGAAAAAAAAAATTTGGTGACATTTTAATATATGTGTAAAGTTATTAAGTCATTATTTCATTGTTTTATTTCAATTCTATTTATTAAGTTTTAAAACTAATAAAAATATAAAATATATTTCTAAAATTTAAAATATTCTAAAACTTGTCAAACATCAAGTTACCGATGAAAGTTTGAGTGTTTCATTTTCAAAGCACCGTTTGGTATTTTCAAAGGGAATATCAATTTTAATGCGCCTCTGGGTCTGTACGTTAATTTTCCTCGACCTTATTTCTATATTAAGCATAATTGTTGTAAAGAAATAAAAATACCAGATAATAAAATCAGAAGAGCTAAACATGACTAGAATATTCAAACAAATCTCTAATATACTGTAAATAGCAATACAACAAGAGGTAGTTTTAAATGCCAGGTTTATGTTTTAAGCTATATTTCTCCATCATTATTCTGCACGGATGTAACTGAGATGTTCCCTTCATTTCTATACAAGAACACTATTTCATTCATTCTATTATTTATGTGAATTTTCTCCCATTAGATTTTCAGGTTGTGTGCCTTTTCCAGGTATAATTAACTTTAAAAATCTGCCAAATGATAATCCAGTAATACAAAATAAAATACCAATAATTGTTTAGAAATCCCCTTTAAATATGTAAGGTACAAATGAGTTTTAGTTTTAACCAATGTTGCTAGTTTTATCCATGCAGTAAAAGGATACAATGCCCTATTGTGAAGCGATTAACCCCAAAAATCCACCCTGTCCTAAGATCGTGAACGCTTCCATTTGAAGGCCGTTTTCCATATCTATCTTTTTTTCCAACAAACTGAAGATATTAATGCTTACATTTTTGTGGCAGAATGTTTCTTTTCTTCCAGCCAGACAATTTCAAAATATTGTTTATGAATATATATTCAGTTTGTCATCTGTCCCTTTTAGACAAGCATATTGGAATCTAAAATTATGTGTAAATTAACTTTATTATTTTCTTCAAGTAATGTTTTCATACAACCTCAAATTAACTATCCAATGATATTAAAACTACATTCCTCTATTTAACTTTCTCTTTTTTTTCCAAAAAAAGTAATTTCTGCCTCCATGGTATTTCAGTGCCATGGTGATTGACCTAGTTTACTGGGCACATGCCTATTTGAAAGTCGGAGAAAGCCACACCCATTGTCAGGTCCTGCCGCTCTCTGTTGATGGACAGGTTACGCATACAACCCATGTAGTTACCCCGAGAATGCACGCCTTTATTTATAGCATCTGAAATGAGACAAGTTTTAATGATCAGAGTTGGACCATAAAAGTACATCAGACAAAATGAGGCTTAACAAAGAATATAATTCAGCATAAAAAAGCCAATTCATAACTTTCACATCCAGTCAACTTCCGGTACGTCGAGATATTTAATAGGTGAAAATAAAGGGTTTACTTGGACTTTATCCTCAATCTCTATATGAAATACGAAAATATTAGACCATGATTTAAATTAAATATATCCATATTGGTGTTTTAAAATCAGACAACACCAAAAGAAGATACATAGATCATAAGATGTACACAAAAAACAAGAAAAGCTTTTAATAGAATTATCACTATAAACTAGTTTTATAAAGGGCTAAAGTCAGTTGAGCACCAACGATAAACACCGAGTTTACCCCCTAACAGAATATCTTTTGTTTTATTGATCACTGATTGGTCGAATTATTTTGATGATGTCATGTGAAAGTTATGAATCAGGGCAATGTGTCTATGAATATTCATAAACATACATGTTATACTTCCGGAGTTAGAAATAGCTGATTGTATATGAATTACCATATTAGGTCATGGGGACCTTGGCCTTTAACCTACTGACCCCAAAATCAATAGCGATCATCCAAGAGTCTGGGTGTAACCCTTCATGATTTAGTGATTGGAAACCAAAAATTTAAGGGACTGGCAGACAATGCATAATACATCCCACTTCATTGTCATATTAACAAACAGTATGGCGAATTTAAACATTTTCACTAAGATTTTTTTTTAAACACATTAAACACACACAAATAAGTAAATTGTTAAAAATTGTCTGTTATTAATGGGAGTATGAACTGACAAATTGTGCACAAATTTAACAGTCGTCACACAATTTGGCAAAGTTTATTTTCAATATAACAAAAAAGAATTTAGTTATATAATACAACATGTGTATGGTTTTCGATCGAGATATACAAGCTTACTGGGGTCTTATTTCTAATGTTCTACATTATTCCCACTTGCCTGGTTTTCCACCCAGGTATATCGGGTCACTGGTGTCTGCAGACGTAGCACTACCGGATCCAGTGGTTGCGATGGTTTCATTGTCATCCACTGCCAATATCATTAGGTTCCTGTACTTCCTCGCTGAAAAAGCACCAACAAGTAATTGTGAGCATTAAATAACTCAACAGTCTTGGGTAATACTGTGTACCAGTCTACTGGACTTGATGATCATCAACAAGTTACATCACCTTGCATTAATGGGTAATACTGTGTACCAGTCTACTGGTCTTGATGGTCGTCAACAAGTTACATCACCCTCCATTAATGGGTAATACTGTGTACCATTCTACTGGTCTTGATGATCATCAACAAGTTACATCGCCCTGCATTAATGGGTAATACTGTGTACCAGTCTACTGGTCTTGATGATCATCAACAAGTTACATCACTCTGCATTAATGGGTAATACTGTGTACCAGTCTACTGGTCTTGATGATCATCAACAAGTTACATCACCCTGCATTAATGGGTAATACTGTGTACCAGTCTACTGGTCTTGATGATCATCAACAAGTTACATCACCCTGCAATAATGGGTAATACTGTGTACCTGCCTTCTGGTCTTGATGATCATCAACAAGTTACATCACCCTGCATTAATGGTTAATACTGTGTACCAGTCTACTGGTCCGTCTTGATGATCATCAACAAGTTACATCACCCTGCATTAATGGGTAATACTGTGTACCTGCCTTCTGGTCTTGATGATCATCAACAAGTTATATCACCCTTCATTAATGGGTAATACTGTATACCAGTCTACTGGTTTTGATGATCATCAACAAGTTACATAACCCTGCATTAATGGGTAATACTGTGTACCAGTCTACTGGTCTTGATGATCATCAACAAAGTACATCATCCTGCATTAAAGGGTAATAGTGTACCAGTCTACTGGTCTTGATGATCATCAAAAAGTTGCATAGCCCTGCATTAATGGGTAATACAGTGTACGTGTCTGCTGGTCTTGATGATCATCAAAAGTTGCATAACCCTGCATTAATGGGTAATACAGTGTACCAGTCTACTGGTCTTGATGATCATCAACAAGTTACTTAACCCTGCATTAATAGGTAATACAGTGTACCAGTCTACTGGTCTTGATGATCATCAACAAGTTGTATAACCCTGCATTAATGGGTAATACAGTGTATGTGTCTACTGTTTTTGATGATCATCAACAAGTTGTATAACCCTGCATTAATGGGTAATACATTGTACCAGTCTAATGTTTTTGAAGTAACAAGTTACATAAGCCTGTAGTCATGGGTAATACTGTGTACCTGTCAAATGTTTTATAAACACGTAACTATGTTTTCCGAAAATGATAATTTCAGTTAAATGGTTTTCTGTCTTAATTATCATTATTATGTACTTGTTTATATTTAAATTAATCTACTTTGTTTGGACCAAGAATTAAAATTAACGGTTACTTACTATTACTCCTGTTATTTTTGCAATGATCAATTACTGAATTACTAATTTATCCTAGTAACTGATTACTCATTATAATCGGTATATCACTTACCAGTGATGGAGTGCCAATTACCATCACACAGCTTGTTGTTCATCTCGGGTAAGAATTTGGCTAAAATGCTACCGTCACCATTGTCTGCGGTGAACCATAACTGGAATGAAGTCATCTCAATATCTGTAACACTGTCATAATAATACCTCTAGTTGTGGACCAAATTGACATTGTGAGGAATCCCCCAGAGTCCACTTAGCGGTATTGCAGAAACGGTGGTAACAAGTTTTTTTTAAATAAGTGTATGCAAACAAAGTTAGCCCCCATCTGGTTAGTCCGATAAAAATTAATTTGGTTTGAACCAACTAGTCATGCCACGTAGATCACATTGGTAATGTCCTCATAACTCAATATCTCTTGGATTTTTAGGGGAGAAGTAATATTAACTATTTTCCAATTTAAATTTCCTATTTAAAGGCATAGTGGCCATCTTGAGAATTTCACAAGAAGCTGACATTTTTCATATAGTTGCCGCTTTGTACGTGCGTCTTTGCGTTCGTCACGATTTCTTGTCCGGACCATAACTCGAAAGGTATTATAGGAATGAAATGAAACTTGGAACATTGATAGAGGGCAATGAGAGGAAGTGCAGAGTGCAGGAACCGTAACTCTGTCATCATTTAAATTAGAGTAATTGCCCTTTGTAATTGTATACTTATAATTTATATCCGGAGCATATCTTCAAAACTACTGATGGGACTGCAATGAAACTTCACACAATGGAACTGTAAATCAAAAACTGCTGGGTGATACAAGGCCATATGATAAGTTGAGGATACATTTCGGGGAGCATCCTTTGGTTTTACCGATTTTCTTGTTTCATTTTAGCCCGACTCGACTTGATGTTATGTCATTTCATCTCCTGAATGTCATGCTGATCATTTCAGGAATGAATGAATGGTATTTTATGGCACGTTGACACATAAATAGGTCATATTGTGCGCAAAAACTGATAATTTCAGGAAAGATGTCATCAATGCCTCCGCCTCCTGGGGTCTAGAACAACAGCTAAAATAAAAAGGTTTCATTTTTCGTTCTTGAAATTTGCAAGAAATTTTAACTTCATTTTAGACCAACTAGACTTTGGATGGAATGTCTCAGTGAAGTTCTATGTGAAATCTGCTAAGTGGTTTTGAAGAGTAGTGGTAAGAAAGAGATTTTACACACAGAGGGACCCCACTGCACAAACTCTGGCAGTCGTTGATCATAAGTACTAAACATGTAGGACTATCTTGTTTAGTTTCCAATCTGACAAACAAAGCAGTATGTTTTAGCGTTAAAAAATCTCAATATAAATATATGTAATCAAAGGATAGTCATCCATCAAGTTAAACATACCTCTCCCTCTAGCAGCTGCAGCACAACAAAGTCTCCCTTACTTCCATGGACGGAGAAAATGACACCATCAAGGCTGCGAGGTCGCACTTCGACTTCAATTGTCAGATCCAGGCCTACACTGAAGGAATCCACTGCAATGGATAACTCTCATTCAACATGCCTGCCTTTCATTTGTATCTATCACATAACATGCGGTGTGGGAGTGTAATAACACCATTCAATATTTTCGATATTCCACTAGTGGTATAACATAACGTTAATGACGTCATGGACGTCACGTTAATGTACGTTTTCTGACGTAATGTGACATATTGATGGTCTAATAATTATACTTTCAATTCATAACTTTCTCATCCTGCCATTAGTATAAGTTACATATTTCCGAGATGATGAGATATTCCATAGGTGAAAATAAAGGGGTTTACTTGGACTTTATGCTCGGTCTCTATATAAAAAATCAAAATATTAGGCTATAATTTAAATCAAATATATCCATATTGGTGTTTTAAAATCTGACAATACCAAAAAAAATATAATTATCACTACAAATTAGTTTATAAAGGGCTAAAGTCAGTTGAGTACCAACGATAAACACCGAGTTTACTCCCTACCAGAATGTGGAGGTATTTTATTTTTTCAGATTATTTTAATGATGTCATATAAAAGTTATGAATATGCAACCATTTCATGTACAGCATCATTCAGAGTATGGAATCTGTAATTTTGATGTTAAAGCTGAACACTAACTGAGCTTTGATCGAGGACTGATAGCTGTCAATAAGCCTAACAACATTCTCATTAAAATATTTTTTTGCTTTGTTTTTCAAAAATCCAATTTCAGATATTATTAATAAATATCTTTTAAATGAAACATGGCAAATATCTTTATTTTTGACAAACTTGTACTATCATGAAACTTTCTTTGTAAATGTGTCATTTAATAAAACAAGAGGCCCAAGTGTGCCTGTATCGCTCTACTGGCTTTACGGAATCTTTGATTGGAACACGACAATAACATGCGCAACTAGGCTTGGTACTGATCACTCCTGCCAAGTTTCACTAAAATCCAGCCAGGGATTCAGGAAAAATTGTCCGGACAAAGTGTGTATTAAAACCTTTAAATGTCCATAATTCTGCCAAAAATCATTCAACTTGAACACGGTGACGATATACATAACTAGATTTAGTACTGATCACCACTGCAAAGTTTCATTAAAATCTGGCCAAATAAAAGCCCTATCGTCTTAATGAGGCAAAATACAACATTTATAACTAAAATAAGGGCCGTAACTCTGGTGTTACTAAGATTTGGCTGGTTTTCAAACTTGTCTGAGCTTACATTGATACTAACAATCTGTGTAAGTTTGGTAAAGATCAAATAATAAATGAAGGTGCTAGAGTGTTCAGAATATGGCATTTTTCAGCAAATCAAGGGCTATAACTCTGCTGTTACTGACCTAATTCAGCTGTTTTTCAAACTTGTCCAAGCTTTCATTAGTATTAACAATCTGTTCAAGTTTGGTAAGGATCAAATAATGGCATTTTTGCAGAAAAACAAGGGCCATAACTCTGCTGTTATTAATCCCATTTAGCTGGTTTTCGAACTTGAATGAGCTTTCATCAATATTAACAATCTGTGCAAGTTTTGTAAAGATCAAATAATAAATGAAGGTGCTAGAGTGTTCACAAGGCAGAATATGGCATTTATATGGAAAAAAACAAGGGCCATAACTCTGGTGTTACAGACCCAATTTATTACTTTTCAAACTTGTTCAAGCTTTTAGTGGTATTAACAATCTGGGCAAGTTTGGTAAAGATCAAACAATAAATGAAGGTACTAGAGTGTTCACAAGGCAGAAAACGGCATTTTTCAGAAAATACAAGGGCCATAACTCTAGTGTTACTGACCCAATTTAGATGGTTTTCGAACTTGCCCAAACTTTCATTAGTATTAACAATCTGTGCAAGTTTGGTAAAGATCAAATAATAAATGAAGGTGCTCGAGTGTTCACAAGGCAGAAATGCCATTTTTCAGGAAAAACAAGGGCCATAACTCCGGTGTTACAGATCCGATTTAACTGGTTTTCAAACTTAGCAGAGCTTTTATTAATATTAACAATATGTGCAAGTTTTTTAAAGATCAAAAAATAAATGAAGGTGCTAGAGTGTTCACAAAGTTTAATATGGCATTTTTCAACAAAACAAGGGCCATAACTCCAGTGAAACTAATCCGATCTGACTGGTATTCAAACCTGTCCGAGCTTTTATTAATATAAAGACACTGGCAAAGTTTCGTAAAGATCCGATTAATAATGAAGGCACTTCACAAGGCAAAAGTTAACGGACGTCGGACGGACGACGGACAACTTGCCATCCCATAAGCTCCCTTCGGTAGAGCTAAAAAAAGAAAAAGATTCAAAAGTGGACTGGTGATAATTGTTGAAATGTTTCAATCTTTATTTAATTAACAAACTAAAAAAAAATCAACAGCAAATATAAATAAGAAATGTCACTGTATTAAGTAATAAACAACCCTGAAAAGGATTTCTGACCTTTGACCTCCAAGTGTGATCTTGACATTTGAGGTACAGACCTGATTCTTGCGCGTGATACACCTTCTCATTGTGACTAACAGTTTTGTGAAGTTCCAAGCAATTCCCTTTAGTACAGTCAACGTTATGGCTGCAATATTATTATTTTGGGTGGCCGGAAAAACGAACGGACGTAAAAAACAGACGGAGAAATTACTATATGCCTTCCTTCAGGGAGCATAACAAGTCATGAGCAATAAGCTTACTAAGTTTGATATATCCTCCGTCATCATAGAAGTATGCGCCGGCTTCCGTCAGGTCTGAGCATGGCATAGTTCCATTTTGTACAGTAGGGACACCGATGTCTTCATCATTGAGCTCAATATTTGCTAAACAGCCACGGAAACTGTTTGTAATACCCTGTAAATGAAATGCATGAAGTGGTTACCTCCCTATAAACAAAATGGCATAATGTGGTTACCACCCTGTAAACAAAATGGCATGATGTGGTTACCTCCCTGTAAATAAAATGGCATAATGTGGTTACCTCCCTGTAAACAAAATGGCATGATGTGGTTACCTCCCTGTAAACAAAATGGCATATGTGGTTTCCCGGTAAAAAAATGACAATGTGGTTACCTCCCTGTAAATAAAATGGCATAATGTGGTTACCTCCCTGCAAACAAGAGAGCCAAGAGGGCCCTATATCGATCACCTGAGTAATGGTCCATATTATCGAATTTCTTCGAAATCTTATCTTATGGTCATATACAATATGTGCAAGTTTGGTTAAGATTGTTCAAGAAATGTGGCCTCTGTTGTTTACCAACATTGATATAAAGACACTGACAAAGTTTAGTAAAGATCAAATACAAAATGAAGGTGCTAGAGTGTAACCTCTGGGGCATGGCCAAATGTGACCCCAGGGCTAATGTAATATATGAGAGATGTGTGCCTTGTGGTTTCAGAGCAGATTTTTTAATTTTTTCCCTATACAAGTCTATGTAAAATATGTGACCCCTGGGGCAGAGTCAAATGTGACGCCAGGGTCACCATTTTAATAAACTTGGTAAAGGACCATAAGCTCATCATAAATGCAAAAATATAAATATTAAACCTCTGGCTCTTGTAGTTTCAGAGAAGAAGATTTTTACTATATAAATATATGTAAAACTGACGCCCACCATTTGAACAAACATGGTGGAGGACCATAAGCTTATAGCAAATGCAAAATATTAAACCTCTGGCTCTTGTAGTGTTAGAGAAGAAGATTTTTGAAGTTTTTCCCTATACAAGTCTATGTAAACCTGTGACCCTCGGGGCGAGGCCAAATATGACCCCAGAGTCACCATTTGAACAAACTTGGTAAAGGACCATAATCTTACAGTAAATGCAAAATATTAAACCTCCGGCTCTTTTAGTTTCAGAGAAGAATATATTTTTTTTCCTATGTAAGTCTATGTAAAACTTCGACCCCCAGGGCGGGGCCAAATTTGACACCAGGGTCACCATTTCAACAAACTTGGTAGAGGACTATAAGCTTATAGCAAATGCAGAATATTGAACATCTGGCTCTAGCAGTTTCAGAGAAGAAGATTTTTTTAAGTTTTCCCCAATACAAGTCTATGTAAAACATGTGACCCATGGGGCGGGGCCAAATGTAACCCCAGGGTCACCATTTGAACAAACTTGGTAGAGGACCATAAGCTTACAGCAAATGCAAAATACTGAACATCTGGCTCAAGCAGTTTCAAAGAAGCTTGTTTAAGTTTTTGACTACACAAGTCTATGTAAAACATGTGACCCCTGGGGCAGAGCCAAATGTGACGCCAGGGTCACCATTTTAATAAACTTGGTAAAGGACAATAAGCTCATCGTAAATGCAAAATATTAAACCTCTGGCTCTTGTAGTTTCAGAGAAGAATATTTTTTATTTTTTTTACTATATAAATCTATGTAAAACTGACGCCCACCATTTGAACAAACTTGGTGGAGGACCATAAGCTTATAGCAAATGCAAAATATTGAACATCTGGCTCAAGCAGTTTCAGAGAAGAAGATTTTTTATTTTTTTCCTATATAAGTCTTTGTAAAACTGTGACCCCGGGGCGGGGCCAAATTGGACACCAGGGTCACCATTTGAACAAACTTGGTAGAGGACCATAAGCTTATACCAAATGCAAAATATTAAATATCTGGCTCAAACAGTTTCAGAGAAGAAGATTTTTTTTAAGTTTTTCCCTATACTAGTCTATGTAAAACATGTGACCCCTGGGTCGGGGCCAAACGTAACCCGAAGGTCACCATTTGAACAAACTTTGTAAAGGACCATAATCTTATAGTAACTGCCAAATATTAAACCTCTGGCTCTTGTAGTTTCAGAGAAGATTTTTTAATTTTTTTCCTATGTAAGTCTATGTAAAACTGTGACCCTTGGGGCGGGGCCAAATTAGACCCCAAGGTCACCATTTGAACACAATCAGTAGAGGATCATAAGCTGATGCTACATGTAATACATGACAGCTCAGTGCCTTGTGGTTTTATAGAAGAAGATTTTTTAAAGTATTTTACTATATGTCTATGAAAAACATGCAAAATCTCAATATACAAACTTTGGACCCCCAGGGCAAGGTCATTTTTTACCCCGGTAACTTTATTTGAAAAAAATTAACAGTCTAGGCGTTGGCGATTATTTTAAAAGAAAAACTGTCGAAATTTGTCCAGCGGTTCCAGAGAAGATGATTTTTTAAGATTTCGATTATATATGGTAATGGCGGCCATCTTGGATGTCTCATTGACCTACTGTTAAAAAGTCTAAAACGCATTTATCTATGGATTAATCTTGTGAAGTTTGGTCAAAATTGGTTTAGCGGTTTCTGAGGAGAATTCGTTTGAAGCAAAAGTTAACGACGACGGACGGACGGACGGACGACGGGCGAAGAGTGATCCCAATAGATCACCTTAGCCTTCGGCTCAGGTGATCTAATAAAATGGCTAATGTGGTTATCTCCCTGTAAATAAAATGGCATAATGTGGTTACCTCCCTGTAAATAAAATGGATTAATGTGGTTACCTGCTTGTAAACGCATAATGTGGTTACCTTCCTGTAAATGCAAACTAATTATCTCCCTGTAAATGAAATAACATGACGTGGTTACCTCCCTGCAAACGCCAACGGCGGTTACCTCTCTGTTAATGAAATAACATCATGTGGTTACCTATCTACGTAAGCTAGATGGGACCAAAATCGAAGTAAAGAAAAAAATAAAATAAGTAAATAAGTTAGTTAATAATTCAGTAAATAAGTTGGGAGGCAGGCAGGCAGGTAAGTAGGTAGGAAGGAATAAGTAAATAAGTACATTTAAAGTAAATAATTCAATAAATAAGTTAGTAAACCAGAAAATCGGTAGAGCCGATGGATGCTCCCCGAAATGTATCACCCAGTAGTTTTCAATTTGTAGTTACATTAGTACTTTTTGCTCCAGATAAAAAATCCAGGTATGAAATTAAAAAGGGCAATAACTAATTTGCATGATGTCAGAGTTACGGTTCTTGCACTCTCTACTTTATCTCATTGTCCTCTATTATCATTGCCATCCAATCAGTAGTTTTGAAGATATGCTCCAGACAAACATTCTAAGTATAAAATTACAAAGGACAATAACTCTAATTTGAACAAAGACGGAGTTACCGTTCCTGTACTTCTATCATTGTGTGGAGTTTCATTGCAGTCCAAACAGTAGTTTTGAACATATGCTCCGGACAAGGAAGTGTGACGGACTCCTTGGTCGCACGTCCGGACGGACGGACGAAGTGGCAACTATATGCTCCCCGAAGTAACAAAGTAGGTAGGTAGGTTAGGTATTATTGGGTAGGTAGGCAGGCACGTGTAGGGTAGGGTATGGTCGATGATGGGCTGTTATATGGTGGCATATTTCTGCAACGAGAATCCTAGATATTGATCATGTATTTTCGAGTTAATGTTACGTTTTCTTTCTAATTTTCTATTATTTTATCTAAACAAGAAATCCGCAGGTTTACATGTGTCGCCTAATTGGGGCGGGACTTAAAAATAAAAGATAAATGTTTCTAAAATAAAAGTTTGTAAACATTTTAATAACTAAAACCAATGGAGTTTACAGTTTGCTAAGATGACATTTAAGTGCATTTGTTTAAAAACAAAAGGCCAAACAAAAAATCATCAAAAATCTCCAAAAAGTAGGTCAAGGTCATAGATGAAATCCATGCATTCAAACATATGCACTAGCCAAGACACAACTATGTAGAAATAGAATGTTTTGTCTTCCAAAGATTAGGCTATAAACTAGGTTTAAAGCATCAATTATAGTTCACGAGAAAGTGATGTAAATGTAACAATTAAAGTTATCTGCCCTTTGCTTGCAGGATGAACGTCACATCCACATTTGCTTTTTGGCACGTTGGGATGTACCACTCAAGATACAACTATAAGCACAGTTTGATAGGTCTTAGTGCATACTGTTTGTGAAAAAGTGACCTAAACGCCAAAGTTGAAGGTAAAAATTATAAGGTTTTCTGCCCTTTGCTTGGACAGTTAAGGTCACATCCACATTTGCTTTGTCACGTTGCAATGTACCACCCTAGATACAACTATAAACAAAGTTTGAAAGGTGTAGAGCATACAGTTTGCGCGAAATTGACGTCAATGCAAAAGTTGTAGGTAAAATTATTAAGTTATCTGTCTTTGCTTGGAGGGTCAAGGTCACTTCCACATTTGCTTTGTCATGTTGCGATGTACTACTCATGATACAACTATAATCAAAGTTTTAAAGGTCTAGTGCATACAGTTTGTGAAACAATGACCTAAACACAAAAGTTGAATCTAAACATTATTAAGTTATCTGCCCTTTGCTTGGAGGTTGAAGGTCACATCCACATTTGCTTTTTGGCACGTTGGGATGTACCACTCAAAATACAACTATAAGCACAGTTTGAAAGTTCTTAGTGCATACTGTTTGTGAAAAAATGACCTAAACGCCAAAGTTGAAGGTAAACATTATAAGGTTATCTGCCCTTTGCTTGGACAGTCAAGGTCACATTCTCATCTGCTTGTCACGTTGCGATGTACCACCCTAGATACAACTATAAACAAAGTTTGAAAAGTGTAGTGCATACATTTTGCGCGAATTGACCTCAACGCAAAAGTTGAAGGTAAAATTATTAAGTATCTGCCCTTTGCTTGGAGGGTCAAGGTCACTGTCACATTTGCTTTGTCACCTGGCGATTTACCACTCAAGATACAACTATAAGCAAAGTTTTAAAGGTCTAGTGCATACAGTTTGTGAAAAATTGAACCTAAAAATTATTAAGTTATCTGCCCTTTGCTAGGAGGGTCAATGTCACTTGCACATTTGCTTTGTCACGTTGCGATGTACCACCCAAGATAAAACTATAAGCACAGTTTGAAAGGTCTAGTGTATATAGTTTGTTAGAAAATGATCTAAACGCCAAACTTGAATGTTGACGCCTTCGCCGCCGCCGGAAAAGGAACACTCTCTTTTTTTCTTCGAAAGGGGGAGACAATGAAAACTGTTTGTAAACCTACTGATGATGAGGTATATATATAACTTGCATCGAAACCTACTGATGATGGGGTATATATATATAACTTGCTTCTAAACCTACTGATGATGAGGTATAGATATATATAACTTGCATTTGTTGAGAATCCAGACTCTATAGACACAATATAAATGGCTTGAACGAATCCCGCAACTGGACCATCGAATTAAGAGTTACCAACTCTTAATTCATTTTACGCATATTCAAACAAATCACGGGTATTTTAAGAATCCGTGAATAAAACTTGTTATATGACTTGAACACTTGGATAAAGTTTTCATAAACATTTTTTTGTAATTTTTACCATCATTTGACGGGTTAATTTCTTTAATCCAGATATTAAATTATCATTATTAATCATTAATAAATTAAATTATCACACTCTATCTCAAATTGACAGAGTGAACAATATCCCATCTACATACGGACAGACAGCTGGATGGATAGCAATCATTATATTCTCCTTAACGTTCTGGTGGAGAGATAAACCTTCAAAAATGAAATGGCATAATATATATAAATATCACATTCATGAGAGGGTGATAATAAAACCCTGTTCACCCTGAGGATATGATTATCGCCAGCAGCGCTCACCAAAGCTGCGAATGTGATAATTTGTTTACTATCATCCTGCATTATAACCCGCTTGTCAGATAGTAAGACATTTCACATTATTGTCTATGGGGATTTAGCATGTGCGTTTTATGCGAGGTATAAGTAAAGTTATGATATTACTCAGCACTATCTATTGAAGCAGAAGATACTTACATCCAAGTTTTTCATTCCATTCTCAGGTAAGGTTCCTCCATCCAGGCCACCAAAGAAATATGGAGATTTGCCGTGGATTGAACGATCTCGCCCTGGAGACTGTGTTATCCCGATCGTCTGTCCGTCTATCTCCAGGCTACCTTCCTGCATACTTCGACCCATCTTCAGCTATCGACAAAAATAAGTAACATGTCATTTCGAAACCAGATGTACAAATTATAGTTTAAAAATGTGCTCAAATAGGGGTGCAGCTTCTTAAATAAGAGGTCTCCTGTACAGGGATGATTACCTTCAGGTTATGGACCTGGTTTTTTTGCGCGACATACATTCTCATTGATAATAACATTTTATGTGAAGTTTCATGAAATTCCCTTACTTTTGAAGGTTTGGCTGAGACATGATTGTTTCGGACATGGGAACGGATGAACATACGATGCGATTACTATATGCCCTCTCCCTTCAGGGGCAGAAAAATTAAGGTGATAAAATATTGACATCAAATATTTAATGGACAGATGGACGACGGACAACAGACCGTGACATAAACCCTACTGGCCCTTGGCTAAAAATAAAATTTTGACCTTATTACCAAAACAAACTGAAACAAGTCACAATTTTATATCTTGCTTTTTCGTATGGATTTCATTATCTGCCCCTTGTCTCAAGGATCAAGGTCACGCCAACTATTGCTATTTCAGGATGACTGGGTACTACATAGAATACAACCATAACCAACGTTTGAAATCTGTAGTGCATATATTTC
Organism: Cyrtodaria siliqua; assembly: GCA_037043455.1. Lineage (NCBI taxonomy): Eukaryota > Metazoa > Mollusca > Bivalvia > Adapedonta > Hiatellidae > Cyrtodaria > Cyrtodaria siliqua. The sequence continues at coordinate 212,966 of JAWPHD010001552.1, read as the reverse complement.
CTGAGGAAGTGACCTTGGTAAAAATTACAAAGTTATCTGCACTTTGCAAGGAGATAAATGTCATACTTGCATTTACTATGTCACACCGAGTTGTTTTACGCAAGATACAACTATAACCATAGTTTGAAGTCTATATTTGCTATGGCACTGATTATGTATACATTTTCTGAGGAAGACTTTGTGACCTAATTGCAAAACTCGAATGCTGATCCAGCCAGGAAACCAACATCTATATCTCTATTTGTTTCTTCGCAAAAGGTGAGATAACAACAGTAAAAAGACAATATTGTATCGAAAAGAAATGAATATATCTTACCATATGCCACATGCCATCATTGTATGTATTTTCACTGACAATTTTCCCCGTGCCTGTACCAGAGTTAAATGTGTAGCGAATCTTTCCTTGTTGTAGAATTAAAGATATATGATTCGCATGCTTCCGGTCAGCGAAATAAAATATGACACCATCTTCAGCTGATGTCCTGAAGTCCAGACTGAATTTTGACCTAGATTAGAGACACAAACACCTGATTGTGTTAACAAGTACATGTTTACAATTATACAAATGTATCCTCTTTTTCAACTTTAATTGGCACATTTCACAATTAACATTTCATGATTTGTTGTCCAAAGTACTGAAGTTTTCAGTGAATTTGGAATTAAGAGCACGATTTTGATTTTCACAAAACTTGTTTAGGAAGTTTTCTCACCAGTTTTTATAGTGAGGCATAGCATAATTCGTAAAACAAGAAGCGCTATGACTGGATTTCAGACATGTCAAGTTGAAGACAATGGGTGGGACATGGACGACCCCATTGTAATGCAATGCAGGACTTGAAGTGAAACAGAGTTGCAGATTGAGAAACCTTTGACTGGCATATTTGTTTTTTTTGGCACTGCATACATACAGATATCCGCTTCCATACACATTTTCAACACAATCTGCCGCAATACAAAAAAGGGTCATAACTTTGGCCAAATAAGTTCAGTTATGAAACCTGCATGTGGCTTGTAAAACTCAATAAAACCGAGTCTGATGCTTTATTCTCTTAAATGTGTTTTTGCTCCCAAAGGATCACCTTTATCAGGATTTATTGTTATTTACTGATATCGAATACATGTATAAATGCCAATTCCAAGATATCAGCTTACAAACATATGTTTTTAACACAATTTGCCAAAGAATAAAAAGGGACATAGCTTTGCCAAAATAGGTTGCAGAGTTACTAAATTTGATTGTGGCAAATATTTATTGATTTTGAATATGTGTGCGAAGTTTCACTCCAATCTATAAAGTGGTTTAACAAACATCAGCTTATATTCACAAGTTATTGAAGTAAAGAAAAGGGGCATAACTCTGCCAAAATTGATTACATAGTTGTGTAACTTGCATGTGGCATGTTGTCTAATGAAACAGATTACATGTGTGAAATTTCAATGAATTCTGATATGCGGTTTCTGAAATACAATTTGTCTGTAAATATATGATGTGCGGGAGGATGCGCTGTGACGTGACAAAGTGAAACCTATATATCTCCCTCAAACTCTGTTTGTAGGGTATAATTAAACTGTCATGAAGATTGATAAGGAAAAACTGGACATAAAAATCAGACGTGTAGTGGATGCTGAAGATGACAACATATCGAGTGTTCAGTGCATAACTATTGTATCTCCTTCTTTATTCATATGTTGTTACAATAGTTTTGCGCTGAACCCTTGATATGCCCTTGTATTCTCCGAATAGTCAAGCTAAAACCATAATCTTAATCAAGAAGATGCAGAGGAGTGATCGTTGGTGCAGGACGAGTAGACATTCACATAATTTTTTAACAATTTATCATTGTGACCATTCAAATATAACATAGGACGAGTAATTCTGAAACAAATTTTCCTGCCAAGAGATGGTAACCAATTAGAAGCTAATTAGTTCTCAGAAATCACCTTATTCTGAGTGACCCTGGCAGAGAAGCGTACTCTATCCTACTGTTTGGATAAGCACCATAGTACAGTCCCTTCAGATCACTCTCCTCTATGTCCTCAGGCATTGTAGCCTTGAGGGCACATACCCCCGGGAGCAGGGTTGCAGCCTCTGCAAATATAAACAGAACATGTTCTGAGGTAGGGATTTTATTTAACAGTTGTTATTTTATAGAAAAATATTTTTACAGTAATGGGCTCAGGCCACACGTTCTCAACTAGTTATTATGAACTGAAGGGATTTGCTTAAACATTTGTCATTTTATAGCCAAATATGTTTACTGTAATGGGACACAAGTTCTAACCAAGTTACTATGTTCTGCGCTTTCCGTCCAGCATAACAAGTAAGATATACCATCTTACTACTGAATAAAATAATAAACTTATGAAAACTCTGGGATTAATTTATTTTGGTCTATAAAAAATTCAGGAGACATTCTTGATAAATTTTCAATAAAGGTCAAGTTTCATCAAAAGCACTTTAGACTTCTCTACACTATATACAACTTTACCACATTACCGTATTAAAGACAAGCTAATTTCTCTTATTCAAAAAACATTCGCTAGAGAAAATATTACATTTTTGGCATGTAATAATATTAAAGCGTTTTTCACTAACGGCAGTTTAGACAATTATACTATGTGGAATTGCTATGAAGTTTGTGAAGCACTCATCTTCCTTTTAGATAATATTTTCGTCTGGTATGGAACCACCGTTTATAGACAAATTGTTGGTATCCCTATGGGTACGAACTGTGCCCCACTTGTCGCAGTTTTGTTTTTATTTTGCTATGAAAGAGAGTTCATGTTGAGTCTTTCCCCACCCCAGATACCCAGGCAGATGTTATTGAAGCCTTTAATGACACCTCTCGGTATCTGGATGACGTATTGAGCATTGACAACCCTTTCATTCCAACTATGGTTAATAATATTTATCCTAAAGAACTTCAGCTTAACAAAGCTAATATATCTGATAATAACGCTTCTTTTCTTGATTAAGATCTCTCGATTGAAAATGGAGAAATACTTAGCAAAATCTATGACAAGAGAGATGATTTTAATTTTGACATTGTTAATTATCCCCACTTGGATTGGGATGTTCCCCGAGCAACTTCTTATGGGGTGTACGTGTCTCAACTTATTTTGTACTATTGATTTTATTAATATTGAGTTCTGCTCAATCCGGGGCTAGAGGGCGTGAGCGGTAGCTAGCATATTTCACTACGCTGATCCGCGGCGTTGATGGGACTGATTCCAAAGAACTACCCACTATAACCGACGGAAAAGTCAGGGCTTTCTTTGAGAGAACATTAATGGTCAGCAAACAGCAAGCTACCGACATGAATTTTCAAGCTGTGCATCACCTGCCTGGTCGGGAAACAGAACGGCGGAATATCATTGTTAGATTTGTCAACCTCATTGAGAGAGATTTAGAACTGGAGAAGGCTATGAAAACACTAAAAGCGGGCTCCGGATACAGTGTAACACCGGATCTACCTCCTGAAATCGCTAAGCGAATGTCGGAACTTCTAGCAAAACGACGACAGATGCCAAATGATGAACAACGCTCCTGGAGAATTATATATACACGTGAATATCTTTTCGCGGATCTGAAGCGAAAATTTTAAAATAACATTGAACGCGATTCAGTGAAATGACTGTGGAATTATTATACATCGAATTTCGTAAACAGTCCGTTTCCTTTGTTTTTTTCTAGTTCATCTTTCCAGCGCGAATATGTGGCTATTCAAATATAAATATAAATACTCCATACAAACACTAAGATGGTTTCTCCATTCGAATAACATATACGAGTCATTATCATCGGCTCTAAATGAGATCACATGAACTTTTTAGATGTGTCTCCTTCCTTCATTAGACGATTGCAATTACAGTAACTATATACATCTACTATGAAGAAGACCATCGGAGAAACTACAACTGCTGTATGTTAAATCGTGCTGCTTTTTCAGAACCAAATGCATATATTGTATAGCATGTGTTAACTTTCTTTTTTCTTTTGCAAAATGTACCATATAAATGTATCTTTGATCCCGCAATCTTTTTACCGATCCATTCATCTTTCAATCTATTTGTCTAGTTGACTATCTATCTTTATCCTCAGCCTCACATGTGCATATCCATGCATCCGTGCACTCGTTTCTGTTAATGTATATGTGCTTGAATTTTCAGTCAGCCCTTCAGGCAGTCCTTTTACCCATTGCAATAATCAATTCAACCCACAAATGTTTAACCCCCAACTATATATCGATTGACAATGAATTCTCTGTTTATATTGGTTGTTATAATATCATACCTGAACTGTTATATTCGTTTGTACTGCATGTACTTTTATTTGTTTGTAAATTACTACATGGTTATAGAAAGCAAGTCCACTTTCCTAATACGGTATATACCTCCTTATATGGCAGCATGGACAGGCCCATATATTTATTTCCATATATACCACGTGACATTGTAACCAATTGAGTCGTGATATTGCGTTAGCAAATTATAATGAACAAGCAGTCACGTGGTCTATTAGGATATTTGTAGGCCACTAGCTACCAGCATGTTCTTTTCACGATGTACGCGTGTTAGCTAGGTATACAGTTTGCCATGATGGCAGTTTCCATAACATCAGTACAAAACGAAAACACTTTGGCTAGAGTCTTCCTTAATAATCTTAGCCGTTTTTTAACAGTTAACAGTACATGGGAAGAAATGACAGTGTCATGAGAAGTGTTGCTCTTGGTTAGATGGACTATGTCCTGTTGTTTCTTGTACATGTTGTTGTTTTTGTTGTTGTTTGTATTTGTACTACGACGAAAGTACGGATTTTACGGAATATCGACTGTCCAAGACGTGCATAACTTGACATCGTCAGATATGTTATTACACATGTTTTATATAGTATTTGAGATAAAATACGCGCGACGTTTTTGTGAGATAAAGAAAAAATGTATATGTGTATAAGTGTATGTGTGTGTGTATGTATATGTATATATATTTATATATATATATATAAATCACGTCATACGCTGTCGATGGAAGTAAAATCATGTGATTTTTGTCTCGCCGTTTCTAAATACCTGGATGGTTTAAATGACTTTTGTTGACTTATAGAATTGGTCATAACAATATACTGGCAGTATTTATGTCATTTTACTAACTGATCCGTGCTTTGAATGGAGTCGTCGGATATTAGCACGTGCTACTGTTGTATATAGTGTAAACATTTGATAGTAGTTGAATTTGAATTTGTTTTGACTGAATATTAGAAATACTCATGTATGCATAACAGATAACAGAAACTTATACATCAAAATTAATTAGTCTTGAACGGTATTCGTATGCTTCATTAAGGTAACTTGCAAGATTATTGTATATCTTTACTTAATGATTGACTTATATGTTCGTTCATAACAATATGGACTCTATACATCGTTTCATTTAATCATCGTATGTTGGATCTGATCCGTGCATAGCATGGGCTCATCGGCTATTACTACAAAAAAACAAAACATTTGTATTTGAATTCGAACGTGATTTGGCTGCATGCTAGAATAACTTATAAACTATAATATGCAAAATAGACACTTGTACATACATAGTTAATTATAATTAACTATGGTATTATGTTTCATTTAAGTAGCTTGTCAGAGTATTGTATACTTTGATGAATGATTGACTTCTATGTTGATAATATATTGTTTCTGTTAATTGTTGTAAGTTGGAATATCCAATTCGTGCATAGCACGGAGTCGTCGGATAGTAATATAATCGTGTTACATGTGTATATAGTGTAAGCATTTGCTAGTTGATTTCGAACTTGATTTGAATGTATGTTATAAATACTCTTAAGCTGTTATACGCATAATATAAAAGCACCATAATAAAACAATAAGAGTATGCTTCAGTTGAGAAACTCGTCATAGTCAGTCTTGTATGTATACTTTACTATATTACTATTTTATTGATGAAAATAGAAGTGACTGCTTAATGTTTTCGTTGTGGACAGATGAAGGAGAAATATTATTTATGTATATCCATGAAACACATCACATACACTGAATGTGTATTTCATACTTAGTAATGAGAACGTTGAAGGAAGTTAACTGGGTATTCAAGAAAATGTTGAATGTTAGTGTGTACACTATCTTGTTTTTTATATGTTTTAGTCGAACTATCATTTTTTGTACTTACCTGCTCTCTATGTATATGTTGTCTAAAAAGTGTTGTTATGAATACTATTAAATTTGGTAGTGTAAATTGTAGGGGCCTATTCTCAGACGATATAAAAAGGAGGGACATTTCCTCTAGATGCAAGGACAATTATGATATTACTTTTTTGGTCGATACACATTCTGCTGAGTCTCTGTGGAAGTGTGAGTGGGACTTTGATGCTAAATTCTGTTCATTTTCAAGTGCGAGTAGAGGTACAGCAATTATGTTTAAACAACACATTTAGTTATAATATTCATAATGAGACAAAAGACCCCAACGGTAATTTTATAATACTAGATATAACAATTCAAGATCAAAGGATGACAATTGCCGTAGTCTATGGTCCGAACGAAGACAAACCGAACTTTTTTCACGATTTTTTAATTTAATAGAAAGTTTTGGAAATACTTCAATAGTCATAGGTGGCGATTGGAACGTCCCATTAGATTACGAAAAAGACACATACAACTATAAACATAAAATAATATAAAGTCGAATAAAACCCTTTTAAATATTATGGAAAACTTTAATTTACACGACGCATGGAAAATTGCAAATGAAAATTTAAAAAGATATACATGGCGAGGTCCTCAGAATAAAATGGCACGCTTAGATTATTTCGTTATTTCGTCGGATCTTCAATTTTTTATCAGTAAAATAGATATAGGAGTTTGTTATAAATCTGATCATTCACCTATATCAGTTGAATTCTCTTTTATCGACCAACCTAGAGGTAGAGGAATATGGAAATTCAATAATAGTTTATTGACCGATCACGATTACGTTAATATTGTTAAAACAACCATAGCCGAAACGGAAAGCCAATATACATTGCCAAATGATTATGATAATATTAACAGGTCATTAAGTATAGATGACCAACTATTTTGGGAAACCTTAAAATTAATGATTAGAGGGAAAACCATTTCGTATGCTTCATATGTAAAAAAGAAAAAAGATAATGAACTACAGGAAACTGAAAATAAATTAAGGTCATTTAATATTAGATAATGGAGACTTTTCAGTCAAAAACGAAATCGAAATATTAACAGTACGACTTAAAACTATAACAGGTGAAAAATCTACTAAATATTTTTGTAATTTAGAGAAAAGGCAATATACAGAAAAAAGTATACCAAAATTAATTAAACAAGACGGAATAGAAACAAGTAATATAAAAGAGCTTTTGACGGAACAGAGAAGGTTTTACGATGATCTGTACATATCAAAAATACATGGAGAGCCACAATTTGAAAATGAGTTTTTTGTTGAAAATAACCCATTTCTAAATAAACTTACTGATGAAGATCGCGAACTCCTTGAAGGGGAACTATCTGCGCAAGAATGCTTAAAATGTCTTAAAAATATGAAAAATAATAAATCTCCAGGGTTTGATGTTTTTTCAGTGGAATTTTATAATTTTTTCTGGAAAGATATTGGAAACTACCTCATTAAATCGCTTAATTTTGGCTATAATTCTGAATCATTATCTGTAACTCGAAAACAAGGTGTCATAACGTGCTTACCAAAAGAGGGAAAATCTAAATTTTATCTAAAAAACTGGAGACCTATCTCGTTACTAAATGTAGATACTAAAATTGCTTCATCAGCTATTGCATGCCGCCTGAAGACAATCCTTCCAAAAATTATTTCAGAAAGTCAATCGGGATTTTTGAAAGGTAGATATATTGGAAAATCAACTAGATTTATATTTGACATTATTGAGAAATGTGAAGAATTAGATGTATCGGGTATTCTAGTTTTATTAGACTTTGAAAAGGCTTTCGATTCTCTTGAATGGTTTTTTTTTTCAATTTTGGGGATTCCATACTTCAGTGGTTTAAAACGTTGTACAATAACATTGAGAGATGTGTATTAAATAATGGCCACTGTACCGATTATTTTTCTATACAGCGTGGTGTTAGTCAGGGAGACCCTTTATCGCCATATCTATTTATAATATGTGGCGAAATTTTAAGTGCAGCTTTAAAAAATAATCCTGATATTAATGGTATTAAAATAGACGGTTCAGAATACCTTATAAATCAATATGCAGATGACTCGTCCCTTTTCCTTGAAGACGATGTAAAGTCACTGAATGCTACTCTAGAAACTGTTGACAAAGTCTCGTTATGTTCTGGACTAAAAGAAAACTTTGATAAAACTGAAATTGTTCGGATCGGACATAAAAAAGGATGTAAAGACATATTGAACACATGCAAACCGGTAAAATGGAATGAAAATGGTTCTTTTAAAGTTTTAGGAATAGAATACAATATGCAAAACGACAACTATGTGGTTCACAATTTTCATAGTAAATTCGATAAAATAAAAAAAAAGATAAATGATTGGTCGTTTCGAAATTTATCCTTAATAGGTAAAACAACTATTTTAAAAACACTTGCCCTGCCAATACTCATTCAATGTATACTGTCTTGCCTGATCCACCCGAACATGTATACCGCAACATTCAAAATGCGATGTTCGATTTTCTGTGGTCAGGTAAACCAGATAAAATAAAACGTAATGTGATGATGAACACTATTGAAGAAGGTGCATTAAAGATCCCACACATTATATCACTTAGTCACTCACTTAAATTATCTAGGATACAAAAGATTCTAGACCCTGACAAATTCGCACCATGGAAAACGCTTATTTTAAACGATTTAGAAAAAAACAGTGGATACAGAGTTTGGCATTTTCATAAAGAGGGGCTCATAAAAGTTGGTAATGAAATGAATAGCTTTTGGAAAAATATATTCCAGTCTTGGGCGCTAATACAGGAAAATGGTGTTAATACAGTCGAAGATATTTTATCGGAGCCACTCTATCACAATCCAAATATAAAAATTAACAAAATAACGGTATTTTATAAAGACTTATGTAAAAAATATATATTTTTCATAAATGACATTGTTGATGACAATTGTATGTTTTTATATTTTGAACATTTTACCGCAAAATATGACATTAACATTCCTTTTTTAATTTATACAGGACTAGTTAGTGCAATTCCAGCTGATTGGAAAGCACGCATGAGAAATAATAATAAGATCGAGAATCCAATAAATAAAAATGTTAGTAAACTTAAAACAGCTAAAAAGGTAAATCAAATATTCTACCCTCAATTTTTGAAGTCAGTAGTTGAAATTCCAAATAATTCTCAAATGAAATGGCAAGCAGATTTGGAATGCGCATTGACTAGTGCAGATTGGGCAATTCTATATACCCAACCTTTCCGTATAACAAATGACTCATATCTTCAATCCTTACAATTTAAAATTAGTCATCGAATTATTTTCACAAATGCAAGATTATATAAATGTGGAATGTCTGAAACTGAGTTTTGCACATTTTGTAATAATTCCAAAGAAACATTGTTGCATTTATTTTATGAATGTATGTCAGCCAGAACATATTAATAAAGTTATTTAGTGATTTATATGAAAAATGCAATATTTCAATAGAATTAAAACCGGAGTTCATTTTTCTTGGCACACCATGCTCAACAGATATTGATTATATTTTGTATCTAGTTGTGCTTATCTATAAGAACTATGTCTATTCTTGCAAACTGAGAAAATGTCTACCTAACTATACGATATTTTTAGAACAAGTGAAAAGTTACAGAGCTATGGAACTATTCTCAACATATATGTACCCCTTATACAAATCTAATGCAATTAAATCAAGGTGGAATGCAGTCCAAAATATGTTGTGATATAAGCTGTGTAAAATGTTTGTGATACATTAGTTCTAATGTTTTTATTTACAACTGGAAGGAACTTAAATCAATTCCACATATTTAATGAAGTTATAATTTACTATAGGAGCAGGTAGACTATAATGCATCCATATATGTACGGTATATAAATGTGTGTACACTTGATATTCAAATAAAATGTTAAAAACAAAAAAACATATTTCACTACGTTTATGAACAGTCTCAATCAAACCGAGACTGCAATATTTCGTAGATGTGTTCGGCCGTTTCCAAAGGTTCACTCTCATACTCTTTTATTCGTTTTTCAAGAGCTTGTACTCGAGTTGAGGACTTCAATATTCGTAATCTTTGTATAACTAAAAAGCTACTCAATCAGGGTTACCGTTACCATAAACTTCGTAAAACGTTTGCACAATTTTATTATCGTAACCCTGATCTTCTTTTCAAATATAAAAGTAATTTAAGGACTCTTCTGCGACAAGGACTATCACAACCTGACTTCTATGGTGATGTGATTTATAAACTTCGTAAGATTCTTGGTATTGATCACTTTCACACTATCTTTGCTAAACTTGTTAAAAAAATTATCAAAAGAGGTTATGACCCTATCATTTTGCAACGTACTGCATGCTTGGTGGTGGACCCTTTTACAGTTCGCTACTGTGCTTTCCTCTTTAATTGTACGATGACCGGACAGGCTGTTGACCCAATGATGACGCCTACCTAAAGCCCATTGGGACGGAGACGTTTGATGTTTGTCTACAATCTTGTGTTGTCGTGCCCTCAATGGTTCGTTCTCCTGTTGCGCTGGTAGCCCTATTGTCAACCCTTTTGTGTTTGTGATGTCTTATTTGGCATTTTATTCATCTTTAAATTTGCTCTCTGTTTCTGTGTGTGTGTTTGTGGTTGATGCTGCTTTTCCTGTTCGTTTTTTATTTCTATATTCTATATCTTGAGTATAGCAATATTGACAACAACGTTTCTTTCTTCCAGTCTTATTGATACCATTCCGACTGCTTTAATTCTTAGAACACGTGACGATAACATTATTCAACTCACTAAACTTCTTAAATCGCATGGCATTACATCTTAATATGTTTCATATTGAAAGTGATATTTCACATTGTTATACAAATCTAAGATATCAGAGTACTCTCCGCTATAGATCTGACACCACTGCCTTGGAGATCACGTCACATCGACCTTCCATCTAATCAATATTCTTGAGAAGATCAACTAAATTCAACCAATGAAATCGCGCGTTGTATATGCACTTCAGATGATGTTCGAGTGAACTGAACCGACGAAAATCCACATAAAACACATAGATGTATATACGAAAAAAAGATAAAATTATTGCTGTGGATTGCACGATAAATTCCAAGAAATGCACTAAATGGCATGTTTTACATCAAAAATACGAAGAAAATCAACATTCGGAACAGTATTTAAAAACTATATATTCTACCGAGATTAACGACATTAGATTTTCTAAATAGTATGTCTTAGTACGTCTGCTCTGCTTAGCTTAGTCGGTAGCGACATGGACTATTGCGACGTTCTGTTATTATTACCGCGAGTGTAATTTTAGTGTGGGTTCAACCATACGAATCGTTACATCTTTGTTTTACCAGTAAATATTCAATACTAGTGGTTGGTGTGTTATGTTTGTCAACGCAAATATTTTGTGTTTTATAAGCTAAAAGTTACGGACATTGTCTTATTCAATACCGAGCGTAGACAGCTCCACATCATTTGACTGAAACGCGACATGCGCAATGGAGCAATCTATATCGAGCGATTTTGTAGGCTAAAATCTGATTGGCTACTCATAAGGTCAATCAGACGTGACCTCCAATGCAGTGTTGTCAGATCCTTAGTAGTGTAGAGTATCGTAGCGTGATAAAGGGTCTCATTTTAATGAGATTGCTTGACATTTTGAAGTCACACGTATACACTGATATAAACGAAACTAATTGAGACAAAATATCCAATTGTGGCTTTTGTCATTTTTTGTCTTTACGAGTTCTTTCCATGATAGCGAATACATGCCTAATTTTCATCTAGTGCTATTTTAACTAGTTTACTCGGATTTGAAGAGCTGTTTTTATTAATAATGGGCATATGGCCGATATTTTCCATGTAGGTAGAGGAGTACACGAAGGATGTCCATTGTCTCCTTAATAGTTATTTATTTGATGCGGATAGCTGTTATCATATGCAATATATAATAATAAAGACAATAAAGGTGTTAACGTCAAATAACATTAAGTTAAAATACGCTATTTACAGACGGATAAAAAATAGTGTTCAACTTGATGTATCAGATAACTTTAGACTTATTTCTGGTCTCAAGTTAAATACAACCAAATTGTCTGCCCTAAGAGCAAGTCGACTTCAAGATAGCAATATAATTTATTGCTAAAACAAACTGTTCCCCTTGCGTTCCGATAAGGCAATCCATTTGCTACCTGTATATCTATATGTGTACATGCATTGTTGTTGTTGTTTTGGCCCTGAAGAAAGTTAAAACCGGTGTAGATGTAGGCATATCCAATTTATTTATGCAAACAACGTTTCTTTCTTCCAGTCTTATTGATACCATTCCGACTTGCTTTAATTCTTAGAACACGTGACGATAACATTATTCAACTCACTAAACTTCTTAAATCGCATGGCAGGACATCTAAATATATCTAAATATGTTTCGTATTGAAAGTGATTTTTCACATTGTTATACAAATCTACAAATGGTGATGTGCACTGTTTTTATTGGACTATTTAATGCAAATTCATTTAAGACGAAATTTGAACTATTCTTATTGGGTAGTTTTATGGGAAAGCCTTCAGGAACTGTCTGTGACCGTATATAAACAAACTCTGGGGTTCTATTCAGATCAATTTCAGTATACTTTATTACAGTTAATTTAGATTTGGATGCTTTTATTTTGTGAGAGGATTTACTTATTATTGTGCTCATTCATAATAACAGTGAATTTGGATATTTGTCTAAACCAGAAATATTGGAAATAAATTAAACTGAAGAGACACTTACTTTTACAGAGTCACTTGCTGTTTTGGATAAAAGAGACATTTACTGTTTTTGGATTAAAGAGACACTTACTGTTCTGTATTAAAGATACACTTGCTAATGTAAATTAAAGGAATATTGGATATCTGGACTTCTGTCTGTGACAGTATATAAACAAACTCTGGGGGTCAGGATAGGGCATATACGCTGTACTCATTCATATTTATTACAAGGTGAGCAGTTGCCAGAATGTATACCCTGTTGAGCACCGTTAACGGTCAAACTTGTTGGAATGTGTAGACTTTGATCCTATGCGACAAAGATACTACACAGTTAATACTCTGAAAGTGTTATTTGATACTATAGATTTTAGTCTTGTTTTAAATTCCCTTAAAGAAATCAGACTTTATAAATCAATATAGTATTTTCCTATATATATTAACTTGTTTACAAGCCCGTTGGCGGGCATTTGTTGATTTACATATACTGCTACCATATCATCCCTTATTTGTAAATAGTTTTATCTTTATACGTTTACATTATTTTTAATTACTACTTCATTCCTTCATGTTTTTGCGCGCAATATGACCTATTTATGTGTCGACGTGCCGTAAAACACCATTCATTCTATTCAGATCAGTTCTTGTCCTGTATATATACGGCAAGTAAGCGGTATGTGCATATGCAGTAAGTAGAATATACATGGGTAGTTCTAGTCCGGAATGCGTTACGGGTAGTTAGCGGACCTATGATCCTGTATCGGTAGGCTGTTCATACGATCTTTTATTTCGCGATTTTTTGTTATGAAAAGTAGATTTTGTACTCATCCCAGTTGACATATAAAACAAGGTATACATATGGATGGATGGACGTGCCAGAAAATAGACCTGAGCACCCGTCAGATGTTTTTGTTTTGTAGATCAGATCAATTTATTTTAATTTCGAATACAATTGACATGGAAATAACTTTATGCGCTGTTTACATTTTCCCGATTGATTGTCGTTCATTGGGACGTTGCATGGAATAACAGATATGTGTGCCGGCCATTTTTGTCCGCGATTTGCTTTGTGTCCGATGTTTCTTTTTGTCCGCAGAATTTATTTGTGTTTGTGTGTTTTGTCCAGTTTGCATTTGTATAGTTATTTTGCATTTCTCGATTTAATATCAAATAAACATTTAAAATGATTGTCATCGACACATTTATAACACATACAGAACATATATTTATAGTTAGATACTCACAAGGTATGCTGTACATTTTCGTAATAATCCTAAAGAAACAAATTTTCATTTATGTTATGTTATCCTCTCCAGAAATATTCTTATAGAGCTGTTCGGTCATTTGAAGGAAGAATGCAATATTTTGGTAGATATCACAACGGAGGATAGGAACTAACTGCTTAACTGACATAGACAACATGTTATATACTTTAGTGCTCATCTATAAGAATTATATTTATTCTTGCAAACTGGGAAAATATCTTCCAATGTATTCTGTTTGTATAGAACAAGTTAAACTATTTAGAAATGTTGAACTGTTCTCAATATACATGTACCCTTAGCAAAAGGTAATATTAATTTTAAAAAAAAAATGGAATGTAATTCAGGATATGATGTGACAAAAAGAAAAAGAGTATGCTGTGTAGGCGCCTTATAAAAGAAGAAACAACAATGGTTCTGTTGAATATATCCTACTCTTTGTCGGACGAATTTACTTTAGGTATATGGAAAAAAAATATCCCCATCCATATAAAACCTATTAACCAAGATTATATTACAACAAAAACCACAAAACGTTGGACATAACCACAACGTGAAACATTTGAAAACAATGGAAATTGAAAACGTGTAAGACACAAGTGTACGAAAAAAGGCGGGTGGTTGGGGAAGAGAGGGAGAACAAAGTTATTTCCGACTGGATTCTAGGTGAAAGGCAAGGAAATGAGGCGTCTAAGAAGGAGCCAATCTCTACCCAGAGTTGTCGTTCCTTGCATACACATACACCTCTGTCAACGTCTCATCAAATACCAAGAATCTTGGCAAACGATGAAAAACGATGGAAATGCAAAATTTCTTGATTGTACTAATATTTTTCTGAATTAAGTTTATATGAAAAGCTTAAGTTACAAACGAAAACAATTTTTCGGCTTGAATGTTTTAAATATACAGTAAATTATACTCATAATTATATTGCGGTAAAATAAAGGTTTGTACTTTCGCATATCACTCCGTCGTCAAAACATTCAAAATACGCACCTCCAAATCATTCCCATAGGGTTACAGTACATCATTTTGCTTACCAGCACTTTCCAGTATCATATATCCCTTTTATTTTGTTTTGAAAATATTTTATTTTTCAATTGTTGTCTTATTTTTTCCCTAGATGTCGCTATTATTCTTTCTATGTTTTCAATTTTGTTTAAATATATCATAAAGGTTGCAACACTGGGCGTTGTCTTTGTATATTTACTTCTGAAAATAAAATACTTCGCAATCATTAATATACAATTTAAAATGCAAGAGTTAGCCGTTTTTGCCATAACTCCAAATGAAATCGTTTTAAAGTCTACATTGCATTGTATATTTTTAGTGATTAAAATGTTTTGTACTTCTGTCCAAAAAGCTCGAGTAACTGGACATTCACAAAATAAATGCTCGATAGTTTCTATGTGCATATTACAGAAATCACAAAGACTTGTATTTGCAATTTTACATTTATGCAAAAAGGTGTTTGTTGGGAGAACTCGCATTATATATGTATACTGGAATGTTCTAAGTTTAGTGTCAATTAATCATTAAACGGTATAAGGTGATTAGTTTCCAGTTTAGATTCGTAAACGTTTCATCCCATTTTATATGAGGTTTTATAGCGAGATCCTTCCGAATACCTCTAATTTGCTTATTATATATAACTTTATTTGCATTCGTTGTTTTCTCTATTTCTTTTAACAGTGTTTGTTCAATATCAATATTGTTTCTAGTTGTTTCTGTTTGAATTGCTTTCTTCCACATCTTTGGAATGCTTTGAATGATTGTATAATATTGAAAAAACTCAGTGTTGTTTAGATTAAAAACCGTTTTTAAATGATCGAATGTGTAGAATGTTTTAACCCTAGTATTATATAACTGTTCGATGTATTGTATACCTTTAATGTCCCATGTTTTTTTATAAAGCATTTTCCCTCTGTGTTTAATATAAGTATTGTTCCATATAATTTGTCTCGAATATTGATCAATATTTTCCCTAAAATTTATTGTTGACCATGATTCAACTATTTGCGATAAAAACGGTAAATTAAGAGTTATTGTGTTTGCATCAATTGTATTAAAATTGCTTTCAAACAATGTTTTTCCTCCACATTTATTAATTTCTTTCATATATATCGCCTTCCAATCACCGTGATTGTTAGGATCCAGAAGTCTTTTAATCCAGCCTGCTTTTATTGAATTTATAAATAGGTTTATATCAATCATTTTTAAACCCACATTTTCATAATCCTGAATTATTGTGTTTCTGTTTATTTTATCGGGTTTACCTTCCCATAAAAATTCAAACATTTTGTTTTTTATTCGGTTAATACAAACTTCATTTGGAGTCTCTAGAACTGTTAGGATATATGCGTTTGGGTAGTGCAAATGTTTTAATAACGGTTATTTTTCCAATTATTGACAAACTATGTTTTTTCCAACGTTCAAGCAATTGCAGAATTCATCTATCCTTGGTATAAGGTTTACTTGGTGGCATTTTGACCTATCATTTGTAAAAACTATTCCCAGTGTTGTTGCTTTATTGTTTGTCCATATAAAGTGTTTATTTTTGCAGTATTTTTCATCCGTATTTTTGAGTGAGCCAACACGCAATATTACCGATTTGTTTATGTTTAACTTGAGGCCTGATGTCAAACTGAATTTATCTATTAGTCTAATTAAAGATTCAAATGTTTTCTTCGAACCATCTAGTATGAAAGTGGCATCATCTGCAAAAGCTGTATTTTTTATTTCTTCATTAGCCATTAGTACACCTTTAATGTCGTTTTCTGTTCTAATGGCTTTATAAAGAATCTCAATTACAACTAGGAAAATATAAGGTGACAGTGGGCATCCTTGCCTTACTCCTCTTTCTATTTTAAAAAAGTCAGACATGTTTCCGTTGTTTGATACACAACTTTTGGCATCTCTGTAAAACAGTTTAATCCAATTAACAAGCGATGTTCCAAAATTAAAATATGTTAAACATTGTAAAATAAAATCATGATCTAAGCTATCAAATGCTTTTTCGAAATCAGCAAAAAATATATGTCCTGGTAAATTGTCTTCGTTCAAATAGTCGATTATTTCACATATTGTTCTTATATTCTCTCCTATGTATCTTCCCTTTATAAAACCTGTTTAACTATTGTCTATAAGAATGTATAAAACCTTTTTCATACGGTTAGCTATACATTTCGTCGCGATTTTATAGTCGACATTTAATAAACTAATTGGCCTCCAGTTCATAAGTGAAGTTAAGTTTTTATTTTGTTTTGGCAGAAGCGTTATAATACCTTGTTTTTGAATTGTAGTTAAACTTCCAATTTCATACGAATAATTTATTGATTTAATATAAAATTCTTTAATGTCGTTCCAAAATAGTTTATATAACTCATTTGTTATACCGTCCGACCCAGGACTCTTATTAGTTTTCATTTCCTTTAGGGCATTTAAACATCCTATCTCACTAACTATTCCTTCACAAGTTTCTTTTTGTTGGTCATTTAGAACATTTTCTTTTGTATTTGGGAAAAAAGTATTCTTGCTTTCTTCGGTTTTAATTTTACTGCACAATTGCTTATAGTATGTCATTGTTTCTGTCAATATTTTTTGAGAGTCTGTTACTTTTTTATTATTTTTAATTATTCTCGTGATTGTCTTTTGTTCTGATTTTTGTTCTCGAGGCTTGCAAAATATTTTGTATTTTTTTCCGCACCTTCATTCCATTCAGCTTTTGCACTTAAAATAATACCTAGTGTCTTTTTCTCTATAATATTTTCGAGTTTTGATTTCAGTTGATTAATTTCATTAAGTAATTTCTCATTTTCGGGCTTATTTGATAAATCCAGTTCAAGTTTGTCGATATTTTCATTTAATATGTGTTCTTCTTTGCGTTCCCGTTTTTTCTTTCCTGAGGAATATAATATTGTTTCATTTCGGATTGTACCTTTAATATCCTCCCAAAGCGTGTTAGGATTTGCATATTTATTCATGTTGACTGTTTCTTGTAATGAATTTCGTATTCGTTCTTGATATCCCTTATCTAAAATCACACTATTGTTAAAATACCCTGGACCACGTGGTTGTTTTTCATTTTTAAGAATAAAATATACTATTGAATGATTGGAGCGTAAGCCTGCAGTAAGTTTACACTTTGAAATAGCATTAACAATATTTGACGAAACTAAAAAGTAATCGAGTCTACAGAATATTGGAGGTTTATGGTTGGAGTGCCATGTATAATGTCGGGTAGTTGGATTTAAAACTCTCCATATATCATTAATATATTTTTTCTCTATTTTTTTTATTAGTGTTAACGCTCCCATTTTTCTTATCGTTATCAACATCAATAACTATGTTAAAATTCCCACCTGTAATTAAATTATTTGTTAAAACGAATTCTTCAATCTTTGTCAGAAAATTTGTATTATCTGTGACTTTATTCGGGCCATACACATTAAGCAGTAATAATTCTCTTTCATCTACATTCAATTTTAATGATTGCATTCTGCCGTTAATTATATTTTTATATTCCATTACATCATATGTAAAATTTGAGTTGATAAGAATGCCCACGCCAGTACTAGTTTTGCTACTTCCGCAGTAGTATAGATAGTAGCGGTTCCAGGCCAGTTTCCCCTCGCGGGGAACGAGAACAACTAATGAAATATGCCAGGGGGGAATCAGGCGTAACTCTCATTCACACCAAGATCTAAATGCAAGTCACGCCTAAATCAACACCAACATATTTCAACAGTTTTCTCAAGCACCCCGCTCAGAGAAACTCGCCTGATACCGCTACTATCTATAATACTAATCAATCCGGTTTTGTCATTTTAATAACATAACATTTGCAACTCGTTAAGCATGTTAGACGGAACCGGGCAGTAGTCTTCATCATCGCTCTGCATATCATTTTTTACCATGGAGTATTTTATTTTCCTACACTTTGCTATTTTGTATTTCAGTTCAAGATATTATTTAATATTTTCAATATCCTTGAATGGAACCCAACTATTGAAATCTTCATTGTAACCCTTCCATTTAATCAACGCTTGTTTCTTTTTGTAATAACGTCGTATAATTTTTTCAATCCTGAATATTTCTTGCTTTGCTTTTATCATTTCTAATTCATAAAAGCTTACGTCAATGTTTTCGTTGTTTAAATCTCCTATTTGTATGTCACAGGATTTGTGTTTTGAATTTCATCAACAATAAATATTTCTTCAGTCCAATTTGGGGTATAACCTTTCTCAAATGTTCTTTTATATTTGCTGATTCTAACATTATCCCCTATTTTAAACTTTGGCTTAATTTGATT
Source organism: Cyrtodaria siliqua (assembly GCA_037043455.1). Taxonomy (NCBI): domain Eukaryota; kingdom Metazoa; phylum Mollusca; class Bivalvia; order Adapedonta; family Hiatellidae; genus Cyrtodaria; species Cyrtodaria siliqua. Next base: position 193,432 of record JAWPHD010001552.1, on the reverse strand, counting down.
ACTTCTTATTTTTCCATACAAGTTAAAATATACCTTTCCTTTATTTTTTTCATCACTAGCCTCAATCGGCGTCATTTTAATACTCCGATGTTTTGTATTATTATACTTATCAACCATTTCTTGTAACACATCTAAATATGTGTTTGTATTTTTTGCTGTGAAATATTTCCACATCCTCTCTTTTAATGTTCTGTTAAATCGTTCAATTACTACAGCTTTTCCGAAATTAAAAGTGTGATACATTTTGATATTATTATCATCAAGAAATTGCTTAAACGTCTTGTTATAAAATTCCACACCTTGATCAACCCACAACAATTTACACTGTCTTCCTGTACTGATTATCTGTTGGAACGCTTTTGTAACATGTTTTAACTTTCTTCAAGGCCAAATCAATAAAAACATGCAATGCAACATGTACACCACATTGAGATACATGCAACAGCACTTGTAAACATTTAGATATAGATAACAAGTGTTTCATTAATACCATTCTCAGACACCAGAAAATATAGAGCTTTCACTTTTCACACATGTTTACAACTACATGCCAGCAGTATGTTACTGTAAAAAAATGTCAAAATAACTGACCTTCACCTACCTATCGCACTTTGTTAATTGATATTTATGTTTTACATTCAATGTTTTGGTTCATTTCGCAGACACCAGAAGCCGTAGAGCTTTCAAACCTCACACATGTTTACACATATATGCCGGCAGTATGTTTCTATCAAAATGGTGAATATGAATGGCATTCACTTACTTTTCGTGCTTTGTTAATTTACATTCAAGTTTTACATTCAAGATTTCGGTTCAGTTCATCTCTCATGCGCACATGTTCTAGTTATAACACAAAATAATGAACAAGATAAATGACCGAACCTCAAATAACTGCTTCTACCTATCCGATGTTGTTGTGTGCAGAATCAGTAATGGATTAAAATAGCTTTACCTGGTTGACACATTGCAACGTGCGACCATTGGCCGGCATTACATTTTGGTTTGGAATCATGAGAGAGCTTGAATTCATGTGGACACGTTATCGTCACGGTATCTCCCTGGTAATATGTATTTTTTTGTTCGGCGAGTGTACCGTTGGTGTCCGGCGTAGGGCAAGTTACTGAAAGCAAATCAGATATACCCAGCTAGTTTTAACATACCTTTATAAAATATACTCTGGAAAATATTTCCTATTATGTATTGCACGTCGGTATAAACATATTTTATTTCAAAGATAACGTTACATACAAATGTTACATACATGATACAATAATAAATAGATTGGAACGAAAGTAAAATGCTTATCAAGAACCTTTCAGTTACACGTTCGTACCTTTCTGTTCAGTAAACTTTTTTCAAAACAGACACATAATACACAGATTGATTCACGTGTGCTTCTTTATACTCTACATCAGCTTATAGTACTAGTATTGGTGATAATGGTATTTTTTTATTCAAAGCAGCAACGATTTGTAAAATATATTATATAGCAAAACTAGAACTAGTAAATTTGGATTTAGTAATCAGTTTTTCGCCTTATACGAGCGTACGTTTGGTACCATCGAGTAGCAATTACCGCAGTAAACAACCATTGACAAGTTTTTGAAAAATATTTACTGGAACAAACGATAGCATTTCCCCAGAAAGTTAGTGTCCTATTCAAAATGCAACCAATTTCTCCTGTACAATATTATAACATTTTGACCAACTCCTGCTATAAAACTTGACAAAATATGATTCTTGAAATAACTACGTATTTTCAATTATTCAATATTTTAACTTATGAATTGCTGTTTGAAGCGGGTGATACCAATACGCATACAGAATTTGTTTTGTTTTTGTACTTACTTAGTTTACATTCTCCATTCTCTAATTTGTAGAAATAGCTACATTGACACTTTTTATTACTGCATACAAGTTTATCGCTACCACAGTCACGGTTACTGTTACACTGTGTACCGATTGCTGAAATAAGTAACGATACAATGCTTGTAAAATAATTGATGATACAATGTTTGTTTGACTCAACATTTTTGGGACACCATTTTAGATCCTTCAACTAGGCGTTTTTCTCCTGTTTCGAAACCGTTTTGCTGTTTTAAAAATAACAAGTGGATTACAATTAATATTCTTCAGGTTTTAATGGTGCCCGTGATTCAAGCTTTTCCAGTCTTAATCAGTCGTAATAAACGTTAGGTTTGCTTTTGTGACACGTTTTCTCATTAAAAAACTCTGTCTACTGCTTCAATAAAGACCCACCTACCCGGATATCTCTATTACTAGTATTCGGAGTAAGTCGTCCAGCGTGCCTAGTTTTGCTTTGCAATTATTGAAACATGCGAAAACAACGTTATTCGTCACAAATGTGTATTTTGGAAGATGTTTGAAATTTCATTATATTATGTTTAAAATTAATATTTGGCGAAAAGAACTTCTGAAAGAGATTATTAAGCCAATATGTTCTAAAACTGCAAAACGATTTCAAAGAAGTAGATACAATTTTACATTGTTATTATTAAAATAATATTTGTCAAGGTGGGGTCGTTTTGAACATCTGAGAATAAAACTAAAGAGAGCCAACATGATAGTGTAGCATTGAAGACACTTGCAATAGTAATAGAAGTGGGTGAAATAAAAAAAATGGATGATTTATTTAGTGGCCATAGGGTATATGGTGGATATACATTCAGTAAGGGAACCATACCTGTATGCTACATGCAAACTACCATAACTTAAGTTATTTCATAATAGATTTGTCTACGTTTCATTACGTTTCATTACGTGGTCCCGCCTTATTTCCATTAAGCGATGGGAAAGCTTATATTAACAGGATGTTATAACAGATATTTCGACAATAAAGCATGTTTAAAAAATATTTTTACTGAAAAAATATGATAACCTGTTTAAAATTACCTATGAAATGTTTTAATTTTACAATATTCAAACTGTTTAAGCCGAAATTAAGATTTTATGTCATACCCCATCCAACGCCGTTTTCCGTTCTTCCAAAAGGTGTTGGATGGGGTATGAAAGTTAACACTCGGAACACGTAATGTTTACTATATATGTTTTATATACAGAATACGAGCCCCTATGCGGAGTCAAAATACTTTGTGAATACCACTTCAGTTCAATTGTACTAGCCAATAATACTTGCAAATTATCTGAACTGTAGCCAAATATTTTGAATAACTACGTGCCTTGTGGTTTCAGAAAGAAAACGTTTTCAAGAGTTTCCCAATAAATGTCTGTATAAATATGTGATCCCTACATCTACTTATGTCTCCGTGCACAAAACTTTTTTGAGCCGATATCTTAACCCCTAATAATCGCTTACAAATTTTTTTTTCTATTTGCAAACCTTTATTAAATCCTCAAACTTCTGATGAATAATTAAGAATGGGAAAAATCAAGTTATCAAAAAGATCAAGAGTATGTTTAGAAGGCAAATCGGTGAATGTATACAAATATGCGTTCATCTTAAAAATAGACTTTAAGGCTTGAACCGCTACCATTTTTTCATTTTCGTTATATGAAGCATCCGAGGTAAAAAGCACCCCTAGATATTTAAATATATTTACTATTTCCAGTTCACCATCTTTGTAATGGAAATGCAATTTTTTAGACAGCCTTCCTCTCTTTTTGAAAATCATTACCTTAGTTTTATCTAAATTCACCGTCAATTTCCATCTATCACAATAATCTGCTGAAACATTTAAGGAATCCTGAAGCCCCTTTGCACTTTTTGAGAACAAAGTTATATCATCTGCGTATAAAAGCAAGCATATCTCAATCGTTCCTATATCGATACCTTCATAACCCTTTACGTCTCACACCACAATTAATTTTCCATAGGGTCCCATTGTAATGTTTTTGTTCGTGGCATAGAGATAAAAAAGATTTTGCAACATGTATTTATGCTTAAATTCTTCATTGATCCAATATCTGCATGCTATTAACTTTTAACGAATATTTACCAGATTGAACTTTTTTTAATTTCATGTTTGCCTGACACCTATCAAAATTTAGACAAAAATACAACCCCGTGGAGATTAGACCCATGATGTGTAAAATGAGGCAGAATTAGCTAGAAATCTTATATCAACATGCATTTTTCTGGGATCTCTTCCTAAAATGCTGTAGATTTAGAACCTGGTAAAGATAAATCAATGTATCCTGTACAATGTAGAAAAGCGAACTTGTTTTTTTATATCTACCTCCTTCATCTGTAGGGCAGGAGTATTCAAGGGAGATAATAGTGGTGTGAGTCCTTTAATCAAAATCTGTCTTCAATATCATTTAGATAAAGACTAAATAAAAAAGGTGATAAACTGTCACCTTGCCTGACTCCTAAACTACATGAAAAACTATCATTGATTTGAGTAAATTTACGATATTCCCCTTACTCCATATTTTATTAATTTATACCAAAGAATGTCTCGGACAACCAAGTTCATTCCTTTGCGAAAACCGGCTTGCGCCTCTATATAAACAAAATAAAACGACTCTGCCCAATTATCTAACCTATTATTTAAAATGCGCGTGGACAATTTGCCCAATGTGCAAATTATTCCTCTATAGTTAGATCGGTCGTCACTATCGCCACCTTTCAGGATGGGAACTATGAATCCTTCATTATGAAAATCATTAATTGGTTATATATATATATATACGCTTAAAATCGATTTAAGCTAACTAGTAGGCCTTACTTCCTTCTGACCGTTCCAAGTCGGTAACCCTGTCTTCACCACTCTTTCTGTTGTGTATTGTCTTTTTCATTGTATAGTTAATTTGCTCTTTGTGGTATAGTGCGGATCTACGGTGTCATTGCGTTTGAGTGCTATGATTTCTATAGGACCATTTTTCTCATTATTGAGGTTTTATTGTGTTGCCTGATATGTCTCTGTAACTGTTCATAATTTTGGTATATTGTGTACTTTTGAAGAAACGGCGGCCATCTTGGATAAAAAAGATGCAGCAAAAAACATACAACTGAAACGGCAGCACTCAAGGCAAATTGTATAGACATTTTAATAAAACCGACTAAGTGGCTTTAACAAAGATGTTTTTAATTCTATTTCAAATATTTAACTCTATGTAAACCTGACCATGTGCCTTGTTCAGGTAAGCGATTCAGTGGAGCTGGATCTTAAGTTTTAAGAGAGAGAGAGAGGGAGAGAGAGAGAGAGAGAGGGAGAGAGAGAGAGAGAGAGAGGGAGAGAGAGAGAGAAAGACAGAGAGAGAAAGGTTTAATCACCTGATCCACATTAAACAGTATGTGACCGTGTGTGTTTTCTTTGGAGACTAAGTGAGAGAGAGAGAGAGAGAGGGGAGAGAGAGAGAGGTTTAATTTCCTGATCCAAAATAGACATTATTTGATGTGTTTTTAATGAAGATATTTGATTTGTTTGCATAGCGTTAATTTGAGAACATGTCCATACTACGATGTATTGGCGATGAAGATGTATATATGTCTTAATAAGTGATGTACAAGGGGCGTCCGTGGCCGAGTGGTTAGAGTCTCTGACTTGCAATCACTTGCCCCTCACCGCTGTAGGTTCGATCCCTCAGGGGCCTATGAATTTTTATGTGAGGAAGCTATCCAGCTGGCTTGCGGAACGTCGGTGGTTCTACCCAGGTGCCCGCCCGTGCACGAAAATTGTCCGGAGGGGCACCTGGGGTCTTTCTCCACCAGTGGAAGCTGGAAGGTCGCCATATGACCTTAGCTGTTGGTGCGACTATAAAATCCAATTCAATTCAATTAATAAGTGGTGATTTATTCGGAATTGGAGGCAGACCGCCCACTTTTTTCTGGGTAGAACCAGTACTGTATACCTCCCGCATCCATACAAATCGACACTTCCTCACTTTCAAATCAAGATCCCAGTAGGATTAGAACCCGCAGAAGTGGCAGGCGAGGTTTCAAATTTAGTGTCTTTACTACCCCGGCCACGAAGAAGAAATAGAGGATCTTACATGAGTACTCATTCATTATTGAATTTATTGCGAGTTGGCAAAATGATATAATGCGAGGCACTTGTCGAGCATTATATCATTTTTGCTATTAAACGAGTTTAAATACTATTTATCACATAACTCACATATCGACTTTTATTGCATTGTGCCCGACGCTTTAACACGCAAAACCGACATAAACCGTGGGAAATGGATCATAGTAATTATCGATTTCTTTTGTAAACGCATACTAGGCTTATATGCAAACTTATATAACTAGTGGTATATCGAAAATATAGAATGGTGTTATTCCACTCCCGGATATAAAACTGAAGATATTAATGTATTAAAGCATAAGGAAGGATGGTTGGTAGGGCACAAACTAGAGCTCTCGGTCTAATACAAAGTCTCAAATGACCAGAATAAAAGTCCCCATCATTATATATACCTAAGAAACACGTCAAAAGGGAAAACCTACTTTGCACGAGAAAAACATGCTACCGAGCACAAACAGAAAGATGACAGGAACACCCATGCTGATCTGGTAAAAGGGTGATTTCATGTAATAATTTTGTCTTGATATGAAGCAATTATGTCAAGACAAGAACTAGAATCTTAAAACATAATTGTATATCCGCTGGAATTTGACAATATGAGGAAGGATTGGGACAGGACTCAACATGTTGGCTACGGAGGGTATACAGTACTGGTTCTACCCAGGAAAAAGTGGGTGGTCTGCTTCCACCACGAAAATTATTTTTATTTCGTTTAAACATATTGTGTAGGCTAGGAATAAAAGCCGTACCTTACAGTACACTCCGAACCATGAAGGAAACTAAAAAGATAACATTAGCCACGATTTCTCAAAAATAGGCCGTCTTAGCTGAGGACTCGGTTATGTCAATGCAGTCTGTCTTACCTGAGGACTCGGTAATGTGAATGCAGTCTGTCTTAGCTGCGGACTTGGTAATGTCAATGCAGTATGTCTTAGCTAAGGACTCGGTTATGTCAATGCAGTCTGTCTTACATGAGGACTCGGTAATGTCAATGCAGTCTGTCTTACCTGAGGACTCGGTAATGTCAATGCAGTCTGTCTTAGCTGAGGACTCGGTTATGTCAATGCAGGCTGTCTTAGTTGAGGGCTCGGTAATGTCAATGCAGTCTGTCTTACATGAGGACTCGGTAATGTCAATACAGTATGTCTTAGCTGAGGACTCGGTAATGTCAATGCAGGCTGTCTTAGCTGAGGACTAGGTAATGTCAATGCAGTCTGTCATAGATGAGGACTCGGTAATGTCAACGCAGTCTGTTTTACCTGAGGACTCGGTTATGTCAATGCAGTCTGTCTTAGCTAAGGACTCGGTTATGTCAATGCAGTCTGTCTTAGCTGAGGACTCGGTAATGTGAATGCAGTCTGTGTTAGCTAAGGTCTCGGTAATGGCAATGCAGTCTGTCTTAGCTAAGGACTCGGTAATGTCAATGCAGGCTGTCTTACCTAAGGACTCGGTCATGTCAATGAAGGCTGTCTTAGCTAAGTAGTCGGTAATGTCAATGAAGTCTGTCTTAGCTGAGGACTCGGTAATGTCAATGCAGTCTGTCTTAGCTAAGGACTCGGTAATGTCAATGCAGGCTGTCATAGCTAAGGACTCGGTAATGTCAATGCAATCTGTCTTAGCTGAGGACTCGGTTATGTCAATGCAGTCTGTCTTAGCTGTGGAATCGGTAATGTCAATGCAGGCTGTCTTATCTGAGGACTCGGTAATGTCAATGCACGCAGTCTTAGCTACGGACTCGGTTATGTCAATGTACTCGGTAATGTCAATGCAGTCTGTCTTCGCTGAGGACTCGGTAATGTCAATGCAGTCTGTCCTAGCTGAGGACTAAGGTAATGTCAATGCAATCTGTCTTACCTCAGGACTCGGTTATGTCAATGCAGTCTGTCTTAGCTAAGTACTCGGTAATGTCAATGCAGTCTGTCTTAGCTGAGGACTCGGTAATGTCGATGCAGTCTCTGTTAGCTGAGGTCTCGGTTATGGCAATGCAGTCTGTCTTAGCTAAGGACTCGGTAATGTCAATGCAGTCTGTTTTAGCTAAGGACTCGGTAATGTCAATGCAGGCTGTCTTAGCTGAGGACTCTGTAATGTCAATGCAGGCTGTCTTAGCTGAGGACTCGGTAATGTCAATGCAATCTGTCTTAGCTGAGGACTCGGTAATGTCAATGCAGTCTGTCTTACATGAGGACTCGGTAATGTCAATGCAGTCTGTATTACCTGAGGACTCGGTAATGTCAATGCAGTCTGTCTTAGCTGAGGACCCGGTGATGTCAATGCAGTCTGTCTTACATGAGGACTCGGTAATGTCAATACAGTATGTCTTAGCTGAGGACTCGGTAATGTCAATGCAGGCTGTCTTAGCTGAGGACTCGGTGATGTCAATGCAGGCTGACTTAGCTGAGGACTTGGTAATGTCAATGCAGTCTGTCATAGCTGAGGACTCGGTAATGTCAATGTATCGGTAATGTCAATGCAGTCTGTCTTCGCTGAGGACTCGGTAATGCCAATGCAGTCTGTCCTAGCTGAAGACTCGCTAATGTCAATGCAGTCTGTGTTAGCTAAGGACTCGGTAATGTCAATGCCGGCTGTCTTAGCTGAGGACTCGGTGATGTCAATGCAGTCTGTTTTACATGAGGACTCGGTAATGTCAATGAAGTCTGTCTTACCTGAGGACTCTGTAATGTCAATGCAGTCTGTCTTAGCTGAGGACCCGGTAATGTCAATGCAGTCTGTCTTACATGAGGACTCGGTAATGTCAATACAGTATGTCTTAGCTGAGGACTCGGTAATGTCAATGCAGGCTGTCTTAGCTGAGGACTCGGTGATGTCAATGCAGGCTGACTTAGCTGAGGACTTGGTAATGTCAATGCAGTCTGTCATAGCTGAGGACTCGGTAATATCAATGCAGTCTGTCTTAGCTAAGGACTCGGTAATGTCAATACAGTCTGTCTTAGCTGAGAACTCGGTAATGTGAATGCAGTCTGTGTTAGCTAAGGACTCGGTAATGGAGATGCAGTCTGTCTTAGCTAAGAACTCGGTAATGTCAATGTAGGCTGTCTTAGCTAAGGACTCGGTCATGTCAATGCAGGCTGTCTTAGCTGAGGACTCGGTAATGTCAATGCAATCTGTTCTAGTTGAGGACACGGTAATGTCAATGCAGTCTGTCTTACCTGAGGACTCGGTTATGTCAATGCAGTCTGTCTTAGCTAAGGACTCGGTAATGTCAATGCAGGCTGTCATAGCTAAGGACTCGGTAATGTCAATGCACGCTGTCTTAGCTGAGGACTCGGAAATATCAATGCAGGCTGTCTTAGCTGAGGACTCGGTTATGTCAATGCAGTCTGTCTTAGCTGATGACTCGGTTATGTCAATGCAGGCTGCCCTAGCTGAGGACTCGGTGATGTCAATCAAGTCTGTCTTAGCTGAGGACTCGGTAATGTCAATGCAATCTGTCTTAGCTGAGGACTAGGTAATATCAATGCAGTCTGTCTTAGCTGAGGACAGGGTAACGTCAATGCATTCTGTCTTAGCTGAGGACTCGGTAATGTCAATGCAATCTGTCTTAGCTGAGCACTCGGTAATGTCAATGCAATCTGTCTTAGCTGAGGACTCGGAAATGTCAATGCAATCTATCTTAGCTGTGTACTCGGTAATGTCAATTCAGTCTGTCTTACCTGAGGACTCGGTAATGTCAATGCCGGTTGTCTTAGCTGAGGACTCGGGAATGTCAATGCAGTCTTAGCTGAGGCCTCGGTAATGTCAATGCAGTCTGTCTTAGCTGAGGACTCGGTAATGTCAATGCAGTCTGTCTTAGCTGAGGATTTGGTAATGTCAATGCAGCCTGTCTTAGCTAAGGACTCGGTAATGCCAATGCAGTCTGTCTTAGCTGAAGACTCGGTAATGTCAATGCAGTCTGTCTTAGCTTAGGACTCGGTAATGTCAATGCAATCTGTCTTAGCTGAGGACTCGGTAATGTCAATGCAGGCTGTCTTAGCTGAGGACTTGGTAATGTCAATGCAGGCTGTCTTAGCTGAGGACTCGGTAATGTCAATGCAGTCTGTCATAGATGAGGACTCGGTAATGTCAATGCAGTCTGTCTTACCTGAGGACTCGGTAATGTCAATGCAGTCTGTCTTAGCTGAGGACTCGTTAATGTCAATGCACGCTGTCTTAGCTGAGAACTCGGTTATGTCAATGTACTCGGTAATGTCAATGCAGTCTGTCTTACCTGAGGACTCGGTAATGTCAATGCAGTCTGTCTTAGCTGAGGACTCGTTAATGTCAATGCACGCTGTCTTAGCTGTGAACTCGGTTATGTCAATGTACTCGGTAATGTCAATGCAGTCTGTCTTCGCTGAGGACTCGGTAATGCCAATGCAGTCTGTCCTAGCTGAGGACTCGGTAATGTCATTGCAATCTGTCTTACCTGAGGACTCGATAATGTCAATGCAGTCTGTCTTAGCTAAGGATTCGGTAATGTCAATGCAGTCTGTCTTAGCCGAGGACTCGGTAATGTCGATGCAGTCTCTGTTAGCTGAGGATTCGGTAATGGCCATACAGTCTGTCTTAGCTAAGGACTCGGTAATGTCAATGCAGTCTGTTTTAGCTAAGGACTCGGTAATGTCAATGCAGGCTGTCTTAGCTGAGGACTCTGTAATGTCAATGCAGGCTGTCTTAGCTGAGGACTCGGTAATGTCAATGCAATCTGTCTTAGCTAAGGACTCGGTTATGTCAATGCAGTCTGTCTTACATGAGGACTCGGTAATGTCAATGCAGTCTGTCTTACCTGAGGACTCGGTAATGTCAATGCAGTCTGTCTTAGCTGAGGACTCGGTAATGTCAATGCAGGCTGTCTTAGCTGAGGACTCGGTAATGTCAATGCAGGCTGACTAAGCTGCGGACTTGGTAATGTCAATGCAGTCTGTCCTAGCTGAGGACTCGGTAATGTCAATTCAGTCTGTCTTACCTGAGGACTCGGTAATGTCAATGCAGTCTGTCTTAGCTAAGGACTCGGTAATGTCAATACAGTCTGTCTTAGCTGATGACTCGGTAATGTGAATGCAGTCTGTGTTAGCTAAGGACTCGGTAATGGCAATGCAGTCTGTCTTATCTAAGGACTCGGTCATGTCAATGCAGGCTGTCTTAGCTGAGGACTTTGGTAATGTCAATGCAATCTGTCCTAGTTGATGACTCGGTAATGTTAATGCAGGCTGTCTTAGCTGAGGACTCGGTAATGTCAATGCAGTCTGTCTTAGATGAGGACTCGGTAATGTCAATGCAGTCTGTCTTAGCTGAGGACTCGGAAATGTCAATGCAGGCTGTCATAGCTAAGGACTCGGTAATGTTAATGCACGCTGTCTTAGCTGAGGACTCGGTAATGTCAATGCAGGCTGTCTTAGCTGAGGACTCGGTTATGTCAGTGCAGTTTGTCTTAGCTGATGACTCGGTTATGTCAATGCAGGCTGTCCTAGCTGAAAACTCGGTGATGTCAATCAAGTCCGTCTTAGCTGGCGACTAGGTAATGTCAATGCAATCTGTCTTAGCTGAGGACTAGGTAATGTCAATGCAGTCTGTCTTAGCTGAGGACTGGGTAATGTCAATGCAATCTGTCTTAGCTGAGTACTCGGTAATGTCAATGCAGTCTGTCTTAGCTGTGGACTCAGTAATGCCAATGCAATCTGTCCTAGCTGAGGACTCGGTAATGTCAATGCAATCTGTCTTACCTGAGGACTCGGTAATGTCAATGCAGTCTGTCTTAGCTAAGGACTCGGTAATGTCAATGCAGTCTGTCTTAGCTGAGGACTCGGTAATGTCGATGCAGTCTGTGTTAGCTGAGGACTCGGTAATGGGAATGCAGTCTGTCTTAGCTAAGGACTCGGTAATGCCAATGCAGTCTGTCTTAGCTGAAGACTCGGTAATGTCAATGCAGTCTGTCTTAGCTGAGGACTGGGTAATGTCAATGCAATCTGTCTTAGATGAGTACTCGGTAATGTCAATGCAGTCTGTCTTAGCTGAGGACTCGGTAATGCCAATGCAGTCTGTCCTAGCTGAGGACTCGGTAATGTCAATGCAATCTGTCTTACCTGAGGACTCAGTAATGTCAATGCAGTCTGTCTTAGCTAAGGACTCGGTAATATCAATGCAGTCTGTCTTAGCTGAGGACTCTGTAATGTCGATGCAGTCTGTGTTAGCTGAGGACTCGGTAATGGCAATGCAGTCTGTCTTAGCTAAGGACTCGGTAATGTCAATGCAGTCTGTTTTAGCTAAGGACTCGGTAATGTCAATGCAGGCTGTCTTAGGTGAGGACTCTGTAATGTCAATGCAGGCTCTCTTATCTGAGGACTCGGTAATGTCAATGCAATCTGTCTTAGCTAAGGACTCGGTAATGTCAATACAGTCTGTCTTACATGAGGACTCGGTAATATCAATGCAGTCTGTCTTACATGAGGACTCGGCAATGTCAATGCAGTCTGTCTTAGCTGAGGACCCGGTAATGTCAATGCAGTCTGTCTTACATGAGGACTCGGTAATGTCAATACAGTATGTCTTAGCTGAGGAGTCGGTAATGTCAAAGCAGGCTGTCTTAGCTGAGGTCTCGGAAATGTCAATGCAGGCTGTCTTAGCTGAGGACTTGGTAATGTCAATGCAGTCTGTCATAGCTGAGGAATCGGTAATGTCAATGCAGTCTGTCTTAGCTGAGGACCCGGTAATGTCAATGCAGTCTGTCTTACATTAGGACTCGGTAATGTCAATACAGTATGTTTTAGCTGAGGACTCGGTAATGTCAATGCAGGCTGTCTTAGCTGAGGACTCGGTAATGTCAATGCATGCTGTCTTAGCTGAGGACTTGGTAATGTCAATGCAGTCTGTCTTAGCTGAGGACTCGCTAATGTCAATGCAGTCTGTCTTAGCTGAGGAATCGGTAATGTCAATGCAGTCTGTGTTAGCTAAGGACTCGGTAATGTCAATGCCGGCTGTCTTAGCTGAGGACTCGGGAATGTCAATGCAGTCTTAGCTGAGGACTCTGTAATGTCAATGCAGGCTCTCTTATCTGAGGACTCGGTAATGTCAATGCAATCTGTCTTAGCTAAGGACTCGGTAATGTCAATGCAGTCTGTCTTACATGAGGACTCGGTAATGTCAATGCAGTCTGTCTTACATGAGGACTCGGCAATGGCAATACAGTCTGTCTTAGCTGAGGACCCGGTAATGTCAATGCAGTCTGTCTTACATGAGGACTCGGTAATGTCAATACAGTATGTCTTAGCTGAGGAGTCGGTAATGTAAATGCAGGCTGTCTTAGCTGAGGACTCGGAAATGTCAATGCAGGCTGTCTTAGCTGAGGACTTGGTAATGTCAGTTAAGTCTGTCATAGCTGAGGACTCGGTAATGTCAATTCAGTCTGTCTTAGCTAAGGACTTGGTAATGCCAATGCAAACTGTCTTAGCTGAGGACTCGGTAATGTCAATGCAGGCTGTTTTAGCTAAGGACTCGGTAATGTCAATGCAGGCTGTCTTAGCTGAGGACTCTGTTATGTCAATGCAGGCTGTCTTTATTGAGGACTCGGTAATAACAATGCAATCTGTTTTAGCTAAGGACTCGGTAATGTCAATGCAGTCTGTCTTACATGAGAACTCGGTAATGTCAATGCAGTATGTCTTACCTGAGGACTCGGTAATGTCAATGCAGTCTGTCTTAGCTGAGGACACGGTAATGTCAATGCAGTCTGTCTTACATGAGGACTCGGTAATGTCAATACAGTATGTCTTAGATGAGGACTCGGTAATGTCAATGCAGGCTGTCTTAGCTGAGGACTCGGTAATATCAATGCAGGCTGACTTAGCTGTGGACTTGGTAATGTCAATGCAGTCTGTCATAGCTGAGGACTCGGTAATGTCAATTCAGTCTGTCTTACCTGAGGACTCGGTACTGTCAATGCAGTCTGTCTTAGCTAATGACTCGGTAATGTCAATGCAGTCTGTCTTAGCTGAGGACTCGGTAATGTCGATGCAGTCTCTGTTAGCTCAGGACTCGGTAATGGCCATGCAGTCTGTCTTACATGAGGACTCGGTAATGTCAATGCAGTCTGTCTTACCTGAGGACTCGGTAATGGCAATGCAGTCTGTCTTAGCTGAGGACCCGGTAATGTCAATGCAGTCTGTCTTACATGAGGACTCGGTAATTTCAATACAGTATGTCTTAGCTGAGGACTCGGTAATGTCAATGCAGGCTGTCTTAGCAGAGGACTCGGTAATGTCAATGCAGGCTGACTTAGCTGAGGACTTGGTAATGTCAATGCAGTCTGTCATAGCTGAGGACTCGGTAATGTCAATTCAGTCTGTCTTACCTGAGGCCTCGGTAATGTCAATGCAGTCTGTCTTAGCTAAGGACTCGATAATGTCAATACAGTCTGTCTTAGCTGATGACTCTGTAATGTGAATGCAGTCTGTGTTAGCTAAGGACTCGGTAATGGCAATGCAGTCTGTCTTAGCTAAGGACTCGGTAATGTCAATGTAGGCTGTGTTAGCTAAGGTCTCGGTCATGTCAATGCAGGCTGTCTTAGCTGAGGACTCGGTAATGTCAATGCAATCTGTCCTAGTTGAGGACTCGGTACTGTTAATGCAGGCTGTCTTAGCTGAGGACTCGGTAATGTCAATGCAGTCTGTCTTAGCTGAGGACTCGGTAATGTCAATGCACGCTGTCTTAGCTAAGAACTCGGTTATGTCAATGTACTCAGTAATGTCAATGCAGTCTGTCTTCGCTGAGGACTCGGTAATGCCAATGCAGTCTGTCCTAGCTGAGGACTCGGTAATGTCAATGCAATCTGTCTTACCTGAGGACTCGGTAATGTCAATGCAGTCTGTCTTAGCTAAGGACTCGGTAATGTCAATGCAGTCTGTCTTAGCTGAGGACTCGGTAATGTCGATGCAGTCTCTGTTAGCTGAGGATTCGGTAATGGCCATGCAGTCTGTCTTAGCTAAGGACTCGGTAATGTCAATGCAGTCTGTTTTAGCTAAGGACTCGGTAATATCAATGCAGGCTGTCTTAGCTGAGGACTCTGTAATGTCAATGCAGGCTGTCTTAGCTGAGGACTCGGTAATGTCTATGCAATCTGTCTTAGCTAAGGACTCGGTTATGTCAATGCAGTCTGTCTTACATGAGGACTCGGTAATGTCAATGCAGTCTGTCTTACCTGAGGACTCGGCAATGGCAATACAGTCTGTCTTAGCTGAGGACCCGGTAATGTCAATGCAGTCTGTCTTACATGAGGACTCGGTAATGTCAATACAGTATGTCTTAGCTGAGGAGTCGGTAATGTAAATGCAGGCTGTCTTAGCTGAGGACTCGGAAATGTCAATGCAGGCTGTCTTAGCTGAGGACTTGGTAATGTCAGTTAAGTCTGTCATAGCTGAGGACTCGGTAATGTCAATTCAGTCTGTCTTAGCTAAGGACTTGGTAATGCCAATGCAAACTGTCTTAGCTGAGGACTCGGTAATGTCAATGCAGGCTGTTTTAGCTAAGGACTCGGTAATGTCAATGCAGGCTGTCTTAGCTCTGGACTCTGTTATGTCAATGCAGGCTGTCTTAGTTGAGGACTCGGTAATAACAATGCAATCTGTTTTAGCTAAGGACTCGGTAATGTCAATGCAGTCTGTCTTACATGAGAACTCGGTAATGTCAATGCAGTATGTCTTACCTGAGGACTCGGTAATGTCAATGCAGTCTGTCTTAGCTGAGGACACGGTAATGTCAATGCAGTCTGTCTTACATGAAGACTCGGTAATGTCAATACAGTATGTCTTAGCTGAGGACTCGGTAATGTCAATGCAGGCTGTCTTAGCTGAGGACTCGGTAATGTCAATGCAGGCTGACTTAGCTGTGGACTTGGTAATGTCAATGCAGTCTGTCATAGCTGAGGACTCGGTAATGTCAATTCAGTCTGTCTTACCTGAGGACTCGGTACTGTCAATGCAGTCTGTCTTAGCTAATGACTCGGTAATGTCAATGCAGTCTGTCTTAGCTGAGGACTCGGTAATGTCGATGCAGTCTCTGTTAGCTCAGGACTCGGTAATGGCCATGCAGTCTGTCTTACATGAGGACTCGGTAATGTCAATGCAGTCTGTCTTACCTGAGGACTCGGTAATGTCAATGCAGTCTGTCTTAGCTGAGGACCCGGTAATGTCAATGCAGTCTGTCTTACATGAGGACTCGGTAATTTCAATAGAGTATGTCTTAGCTGAGGACTCGGTAATGTCAATGCAGGCTGTCTTAGCAGAGGACTCGGTAATGTCAATGCAGGCTGACTTAGCTGAGGACTTGGTAATGTCAATGCAGTCTGTCATAGCTGAGGACTCGGTAATGTCAATTCAGTCTGTCTTACCTGAGGCCTCGGTAATGTCAATGCAGTCTGTCTTAGCTAAGGATTCGATAATGTCAATACAGTCTGTCTTAGCTGATGAATCTGTAATGTGAATGCAGTCTGTGTTAGCTAAGGACTCGGTAATGGCAATGCAGTCTGTCTTAGCTAAGGACTCGGTAATGTCAATGTAGGCTGTGTTAGCTAAGGTCTCGGTCATGTCAATGCAGGCTGTCTTAGCTGAGGACTCGGTAATGTCAATGCAATCTGTCCTAGTTGAGGACTCGGTACTGTTAATGCAGGCTGTCTTAGCTGAGGACTCGGTAATGTCAATGCAATCCGTCTTAGCTGAGGACTCGGTAATGTCAATGCACGCTGTCTTAGCTCAGAACTCGGTTATGTCAATGTACTCAGTAATGTCAATGCAGTCTGTCTTCGCTGAGGACTCGGTAATGCCAATGCAGTCTGTCCTAGCTGAGGACTCGGTAATGTCAATGCAGTCTGTCTTCGCTGAGGACTCGGTAATGCCAATGCAGTCTGTCCTAGCTGAGGACTCGCTAATGTCAATGCAGTCTGTCTTACCTGAGGACTCGGTAATGTCAATGCAGTCTGTGTTAGCTAAGGACTCGGTAATGTCAATGCCGGCTGTCTTAGCTGATGACTCGGGAATGTCAATGCAGTCTGTCTTAGCTGAGGACTCGGTAATGTCAATGCAGTCTGTCTTTGTTGAGGACTTGGTAATGTCAATGCAGGCTGTCTTAGCTCAGGACTCGGTAATGCCAATGCAGTCTGTCTTAGCTGAGGACTCGGTAATGTCAATGCAGGCTGTCTTAGCTGAGGACTTGGTAATGTCAATGCTGGCTGTTTTAGCTGAGGACTTGGTAATTTCAATGTAGTCTGTCTTATCTAAGGAATCGGTAATGTCAATGCAGTCTGTCTTACATGAGGACTCGGTAATGTCAATGCAGTCTGTCTAACCTGAGGACTCGGTAATGTCAATGCAGGCTGTCTTAGTTGAGGACTCGGTAATGTCAATGCAGTCTGTCTTACATGAGGACTCGGTAATGTCAATACAGTATGTCTTAGCTGAGGACTCGGTAATGTCAATGCAGGCTGTCTTAGCTGAGGACTACGTTATGTCAATGCAGTCTGTCTTAGCTAAGGACTCGATAATGTCAATACAGTCTGTCTTAGCTGATGACTCTGTAATGTGAATGCAGTCAGTGTTAGCTAAGGACTCGGTAATGGCAATGCAGTCTGTCTTAGCTAAGGACTCGGTAATGTCAATGTAGGCTGTGTTAGCTAAGGTCTCGGTCATGTCAATGTAGGCTGTCTTAGCTGAGGACTCGGTAATGTCAATGCAATCTGTCCTAGTTGAGGACTCGGTACTGTTAATGCAGGCTGTCTTAGCTGAGGACTCGGTAATGTCAATGCAGTCTGTCTTAGCTGAGGACTCGGTAATGTCAATGCACGCTGTCTTAGCTAAGAACTCGGTTATGTCAATGTACTCAGTAATGTCAATGCAGTCTGTCTTCGCTGAGGACTCGGTAATGCCAATGCAGTCTGTCCTAGCTGAGGACTCGGTAATGTCAATGCAATCCGTCTTACCTGAGGACTCGGTAATGTCAATGCAGTCTGTCTTAGCTAAGGACTCGGTAATGTCAATGCAGTCTGTCTTAGCTGAGGACTCGGTAATGTCGATGCAGTCTCTGTTAGCTGAGGATTCGGTAATGGCCATGCAGTCTGTCTTAGCTAAGGACTCGGTAATGTCAATGCAGTCTGTTTTAGCTAAGGACTCGGTAATATCAATGCAGGCTGTCTTAGCTGAGGACTCTGTAATGTCAATGCAGGCTGTCTTAGCTGAGGACTCGGTAATGTCTATGCAATCTGTCTTAGCTAAGGACTCGGTTATGTCAATGCAGTCTGTCTTACATGAGGACTCGGTAATGTCAATGCAGTCTGTCTTACCTGAGGACTCGGTAATGTCAATGCAGTCTGTCTTAGCTGAGGACTCGGTAATGTCAATGCAGGCTGTCTTAGCTGAGGACTCGGTAATGTAAATGCAGGCTGACTTAGCTGAGGACTTGGTAATGTCAATGCAGTCTGTCCTAGCTGAGGACTCGGTAATGTCAATTCAGTCTGTTTTACCTGAGGACTCGGTAATGTCAATGCAGTCTGTCTTAGCTAAGGACTCGGTAATGTCAATACAGTCTGTCTTAGCTGATGACTCGGTAATGTGAATGCAGTCTGTGTTAGCTAAGGACTCGGTAATGGCAATGCAGTCTGTCTCAGCTAAGGACTCGGTAATGTCAATGTAGGCGGTCTTATCTAAGGACTCGGTCATGTCAATGCAGGCTGTCTTAGCTGAGGACTCGGTAATGTCAATGCAATCTGTCCTAGTTGAGGACTCGGTACTGTTAATGCAGGCTGTCTTAGCTGAGGACTCGGTAATGTCAATGCAGTCTGTCTTAGCTGAGGACTCGGTAATGTCAATGCAGTCTGTCTTAGCTAAGGACTCGGTAATGGCAATGCAGGCTGTCATAGCTAAGGACTCGGTAATGCCAATGCACGCTGTCTTAGCTGAGGACTCGGTAATGTCAATGCAGGCTGTCTTAGCTGAGGACTCGGTTATGTCAATGCAGTCTGTCCTAGCTGATGACTCGGTTATGTCAATGCAGGCTGTCCTAGCTGAGGACTCGGTGATGTCAATCAAGTCTGTCTTAGCTGAGGACTCGGTTATATCAATGCAATCTGTCTTAGCTGAGGGCTAGGTAATGTCAATGCAGTCTGTCTTAGCTGAGGACTGGGTAATGTCAATGCAATCTGTCTTAGCTGAGTACTCGGTAATGTCAATGCAGTCTGTCTTAGCTGAGGACTCGGTAATGCCAATGCAGTCTGTCCTAACTGAGGAATCGGTAATGTCAATGCAATCTGTCTTACCTGAGGACTCGGTAATGTCAATGCAGTCTGTCTTAGCTAAGGACTCGGTAATGTCGATGCAGTCTCTGTTAGCTGAGGACTCGGTAATGGCCATGCAATCTGTCTTAGCTAAGGACTCGGTAATGTCAATGCAGTCTGTTTTAGCTAAGGACTCGGTAATGTCAATGCAGGCTGTCTTAGCTGAGGACTCTGTAATGTCAATGCAGGCTGTATTAGCTGAGGACTCGGTTATGTCAATGTACTCGGTAATGTCAATGCAGTCTGTCTTCGCTGAGGACTCGGTAATGCCAATGCAGTCTGTCCTAGCTGAGGACTCGCTAATGTCAATGCAGTCTGTCTTAGCTGAGGACTCGGTAATGTCAATGCAGTCTGTGTTAGCTAAGGACTCGGTAATGTCAATGCCGGCTGTCTTAGCTGAGGACTCGGGAATGTCAATGCAGTCTGTCTTAGCTGAGGACTCGGTAATGTCAATGCAGTCTGTCTTTGCTGAGGACTTGGTAATGTCAATGCAGGCTGTCTTAGCTCAGGACTCGGTAATGCCAATGCAGTCTGTCTTAGCTGAGGACTCGGTAATGTCAATGCAGGCTGTCTTAGCTGAGGACTTGGTAATGTCAATGCTGGCTGTTTTATCTGAGGACTTGGTAATTTCAATGTAGTCTGTCTTAGCTAAGGAATCGGTAATGTCAATGCAGTCTGTCTTACATGAGGACTCGGTAATGTCAATGCAGTCTGTCTAACCTGAGGACTCGGTAATGTCAATGCAGGCTGTCTTAGTTGAGGACTCGGTAATGTCAATGTAGTCTGTCTTACATGAGGACTCGGTAATGTCAATACAGTATGTCTTAGCTGAGGACTCGGTAATGTCAATGCAGGCTGTCTTAGCTGAGGACTACGTTATGTCAATGCAGTCTGTCATAGATGAGGACTCGGTAATGTCAATGCAGTCTGTCTTAGCTGAGGACTCGGTTATGTCTTAGCTGAGGACTCGGTAATGTCAATGCACGCTGTCTTAGCTAAGGACTCGGTTATGTCAATGTACTCGGTAATGTCAATGCAGTCTGTCTTCGATGAGGACTCGATAATGCCAATGCAGACTGTCCTAGCTGAGGACTCGGTAATGTCAATGCAATCTGTCTTACCTGAGGACTCGGTAATGTAAATGCAGTCTGTCTTAGCTATGGACTCGGTAATGTCAATGCAGTCTATCTTAGCTGAGGACTCGGTAATGTCAATGCAGTCTTAGCTGAGGACTCGGTAATGTCAATGCAGTCTGTCTTCGCTGAGGACTCGGTAATGTCAATGCAGTCTGTCTTTGCTGAGGACTTGGTAATGTCAATGCAGCCTGTCTTAGCTAAGGACTCGGTAATGCCAATGCAGTCTGTCTTAGCTGAAGACTCGATAATGTCAATGCAGTCTGTCTTAGCTTAGGACTCGGTAATGTCAATGCAATCTGTCTTAGCTGAGGACTCGGTAATGTCAATGCAGGCTGTCTTAGCTGAGGACTTGGTAATGTCAATGCAGGCTGTCTTAGCTGAGGACTTGGTAATTTCAATGCAGTCTGTCTTAGCTAAGGACTCGGTAATGTCAATGCAGTCTGTCTTACATGAGGACTCGGTAATGTCAATGCAGTCTGTCTAACCTGAGGACTCGGTAATGTCAATGCAGGCTGTCTTAGTTGAGGACTCGGTAATGTCAATGCAGTCTGTCTTACATGAGGACTCGGTAATGTCAATACAGTATGTCTTAGCTGAGGACTCGGTAATGTCAATGCAGGCTGTCTTAGCTGAGGACTACGTTATGTCAATGCAGTTCGTCATAGATGAGGACTCGGTAATGTCAATGCAGTCTGTCTTAGCTGAGGACTCGGTTATGTCTTAGCTGAGGACTCGGTAATGTCAATGCACGCTGTCTTAGCTAAGGACTCGGTTATGTCAATGTACTCGGTAATGTAAATGCAGTCTGTCTTAGCTAAGGACTCGGTAATGTCTATGCAGTCTGTCTTAGCTGAGGACTCGGTAATGTCGATGCAGTCTCTGTTAGCTGAGGACTCGGTAATGGCCATGCAGTCTGTCTTCGCTAAGGACTCGGTAATGTCAATGCAGTCTGTTTTAGCTAAGGACTCGGCAATGTCAATGCAGGCTGTCTTAGCTGAGGAATCGGTAATGTCAATGTAATATGTCTTAGCTAAGGACTCGGTAAAGTCAATGCAGTCTGTCTTACATGAGTACTCGGTAATGTCAATGCAGTCCGTCTTAACTGAGGACTCGGTAATGTCAATGCAGTCTGTCTTAGCTGAGGACCCGGTAATGTCAATGCAGTCTGTCTTACATGAGGACTCGATAATGTCAATACAGTATGTCTTAGCTGAGGACTCGGTAATGTCAATGCATGCTGTCTTAGCTGAGGACTCGGTAATGTCAATGCAGGCTGACTTAGCAAAGGACTTGGTAATGTCAATGCAGTCTGTCATAGCTGAGGACCTGGTAATGTCAATGCAGTCTGTCTTAGCTAAGGACTCGGTAATGTCAATACAGTCTGTCTTAGCTGATGACTCGGTAATGAGAATGCAGTCTGTGTTAGCTAAGGACTCGGTAATGTCAATGCAGTCTGTCTTAGCTGAGGACTCGGTAATGTCAATGCAGTCTGTCTTAGCTAAGGACTCGGTAATGTCAATGCAGGCTGTCATAGCTAAGGACTCGGTAATGTCAATGCACGCTGTCTTAGCTGAGGACTCGGTAATGTCAATGTAGGCTGTCTTAGCTGAGGACTCGGTCATGTCAATGCAGTCTGTCTTAGCTGATGACCCGGTTATGTCAATGCAGGCTGTCCTAGCTGAGGACTCAGTGATGTCAATCAAGTCTGTCTTAGCTGAGGACTCGGTAATGTCAATGCAATCTGCCTTAGCTGAGGACTAGGTAATGTCAATGCAGTCTGTCTTAGCTGAGGACTGGGTAATGTCATTGCAATCTGTCTTAGCTGAGTACTCGGTAATGTCAATGCAGTCTGTCTTAGCTGAGGACTCGGTAATGCCAATGCAGTCTGTCCTAGCTGAGGACTCGGTAATGTCAATGCAATCTGTCTTACCTGAGGACTCCGTAATGTCAATGCAGTCTGTCTTAGCTAAGGACTCGGTAATGTCAATGCAGTCTCTGTTAGCTGAGGACTCGGTAATGGCCATGCAATCTGTCTAAGCTTAGGACTCGGTAATGTCAATGCAGTCTGTTTTAGATAAGGACTCGGTAATGTCAATGCAGGCTGTCTTAGCTGAGGACTCTGTAATGTCAATGCAGGCTGTCTTAGCTGAGCACTCGGTTATGTCAATGTACTCGGTAATGTCAATGCAGTCTGTCTTCGCTGAGGACTCGGTAATGCCAATGCAGTCTGTCCTAGCTGAGCACTCGGTAATGTCAATGCAATCTGTCTTACCTGAGGACTCGGTAATGTCAATGCAGTCTGTCTTAGCTAAGGACTCGGTAATGTCGATGCAGTCTCTGTTAGCTGAGGACTCGGTAATGGCCATGCAGTCTGTCTTAGGTAAGGACTCGGTAATGTCAATGCAGTCTGTTTTAGCTAAGGACTCGGTAATGTCAATGCAGGCTGTCTTAGCTGAGGACTCTGTAATGTCAATGCAGGCTGTCTTAGCTGAGGACTCGGTAATGTCAATGCAATCTGTCTTAGCTAAGGATCCGGTAATGTCAATGCAGTCTGTCTTACATGAGGACTCGGTAATGTCAATATAGTCGGTAATGTCAATGCAGGCTGACTTAGCTGAGGACTTGGTAATGTCAATGCAGTCTGTCATAGCTGAGGACTCAGTAATGTCAATTCAGTCTATCTTACCTGAGGACTCGGTAATGTCAATGCAGTCTGTCTTAGCTAAGGACACGGTAATGTCAATACAGTCTCTCTTAGCTGATGACTCGGTAAAGTGAATGCAGTCTGTGTTAGCTAAGAACTCGGTAATGTCAATGCAGTCTGTCTTATCTAAGGACTCGGTAATGTCAATGTAGGCTGTCTTAGCTAAGGACTCGGTCATGTCAATGCAGGCTGTCTTAGCTGACGACTCGGTAATGTCAATGCAATCTGTCCTAGTTGAGGACTCGTTAATGTTAATGCAGACTGTCTTAGCTGAGGACTCGGTAATGTCAATGCAGGCTGTCTTAGCTGAGGCCTCGGTTATGTCAATGCAGTCTGCCTTATCTGATGACTCGGTTATGTCAATGCAGGCTGTCCTAGCTGAGGTCTCGGTGATGTCAATCAAGTCTTTCTTAGCTGAGGACTCGTTAATGTCAATACAATCTGTCTTAGCTGAGGACTCGGTAATGTCAATGCAGTCTGTCTTATCTGAGGACTGGGTAATGTCAATACAATCTGTCTTAGCTGAGTACTCGGTAATGTCAATGCAGTCTGTCTTAGCTGAGGACTCGGTAATGCCAATGTAGTCTGTCTTAGCTGAAGACTCGGTAATGTCGATGCAGTCTGTGTTAGCTGAGGACTTGGTAATGTCAATGCAGTCTGTCATAGCTGAGGACTCGGTAAGGTCAATTGAGTCTGTCTTAGCTGAGGACTCGCTAATTTCAATGCAGTCTGTCTTAGCTGAGGATTCGGTAATGTCAATGCAGTCTCTGTTAGCTAAGGACTCGGTAATGGCAATGCAGTCTGTCATAGCTAAGGACTCGGTAATGTCAATGCAGGCTGTCTTAGCTAAAGACTCGGTCATGTCAATGCAGGCTGTCTTAGCTGAGGACTCGATAATGTCAATGCAATCTGTCTTAGCTGAGGACTCGGTAATGTTAATGCAGGCTGTCTTAGCTGAGGACTCGGTAATGTCAATGCAGTCTGTCTAAGCTGAGGACTCGGTAATGTCAATGCAGTCTGTCGTAGCTAAGGACTCGGTAATGTTAATACAGGCTGTCATAACTAAGGACTCGGTAATGTCAATGCAGGCTGTCTTAGCTGAGGACTCGGTAATGTCAATGCAGGCTGTCTTAGCTGAGGACTCGGTTATGTCAAAGCAGTCTGTCTTAGCTGATGATTCTGTAATGTCAATGCAGGCTGTCTTAGCTGAGGACTCGGTAATGTCAATGCAATCTGTCTTACCTGAGGACTCGGTAATGTCAATGCAGGCTGTCTTAGCTGAGGACTCGGTAATGTCAATGCAGGCTGTCTTAGCTGATGACTCGGTAATGAGAATGCAGTCTGTGTTAGCTAAGGACTCGGTAATGTCAATGCAGTCTGTCTTAGCTGAGGACTCGGTAATGTCAATGCAGTCTGTCTTAGCTAAGGACTCGGTAATGTCAATGCAGGCTGTCATAGCTAAGGACTCGGTAATGTCAATGCACGCTGTCTTAGCTGAGGACTCGGTAATGTCAATGTAGGCTGTCTTAGCTGAGGACTCGGTCATGTCAATGCAGTCTGTCTTAGCTGATTACCCGGTTATGTCAATGCAGGCTGTCCTAGCTGAGGACTCAGTGATGTCAATCAAGTCTGTCTTAGCTGAGGACTCGGTAATGTCAATGCAATCTGCCTTAGCTGAGGACTAGGTAATGTCAATGCAGTCTGTCTTAGCTGAGGACTGGGTAATGTCATTGCAATCTGTCTTAGCTGAGTACTCGGTAATGTCAATGCAGTCTGTCTTAGCTGAGGACTCGGTAATGCCAATGCAGTCTGTCCTAGCTGAGGACTCGGTAATGTCAATGCAATCTGTCTTACCTAAGGACTCCGTAATGTCAATGCAGTCTGTCTTAGCTAAGGACTCGGTAATGTCAATGCAGTCTCTGTTAGCTGAGGACTCGGTAATGGCCATGCAATCTGTCTAAGCTTAGGACTCGGTAATGTCAATGCAGTCTGTTTTAGATAAGGACTCGGTAATGTCAATGCAGGCTGTATTAGCTGAGGACTCTGTAATGTCAATGCAGGCTGTCTTAGCTGAGCACTCGGTTATGTCAATGTACTCGGTAATGTCAATGCAGTCTGTCTTCGCTGAGGACTCGGTAATGCCAATGCAGTCTGTCCTAGCTGAGCACTCGGTAATGTCAATGCAATCTGTCTTACCTGAGGAATCGGTAATGTCAAGGCAGTCTGTCTTAGCTAAGGACTCGGTAATGTCGATGCAGTCTCTGTTAGCTGAGGACTCGGTAATGGCCATGCAGTCTGTCTTAGGTAAGGACTCGGTAATGTCAATGCAGTCTGTTTTAGCTAAGGACTCGGTAATGTCAATGCAGGCTGTCTTAGCTGAGGACTCTGTAATGTCAATGCAGGCTGTCTTAGCTGAGGACTCGGTAATGTCAATGCAATCTGTCTTAGCTAAGGATCCGGTAATGTCAATGCAGTCTGTCTTACATGAGGACTCGGTAATGTCAATATAGTCGGTAATGTCAATGCAGGCTGACTTAGCTGAGGACTTGGTAATGTCAATGCAGTCTGTCATAGCTGAGGACTCAGTAATGTCAATTCAGTCTATCTTACCTGAGGACTCGGTAATGTCAATGCAGTCTGTCTTAGCTAAGGACACGGTAATGTCAATACAGTCTCTCTTAGCTGATGACTCGGTAAAGTGAATGCAGTCTGTGTTAGCTAAGAACTCGGTAATGTCAATGCAGTCTGTCTTAGCTAAGGACTCGGTAATGTCAATGTAGGCTGTCTTAGCTAAGGACTCGGTCATGTCAATGCAGGCTGTCTTAGCTGACGACTCGGTAATGTCAATGCAATCTGTCCTAGTTGAGGACTCGTTAATGTTAATGCAGACTGTCTTAGCTGAGGACTCGGTAATGTCAATGCAGGCTGTCTTAGCTGAGGACTCGGTAATGTCAATGCAATCTGTCTTACCTGAGGACTCGGTAATGTCAATGCAGTCTGTCTTAGCTAAGGACTCGGTAATGTCAATGCAGTCTGTCTTAGCTGAGGACTGGGTAATGTCGATGAAGTCTGTCTTAGCTGAGGACTCGGTAATGGCAATGCAGTCTGTCGTAGATAAGGACTCGGTAATGTCAATGCAGTCTGTTTTAGCTAAGGACTCGGTAATGTCAATGCAGGCTGTCTTAGCTGAGGACTCTGTAATGTAAATGCAGGCTGTCTTAGCTGAGGACTTGGTAATGTCAATGCAGGCTGTCTTAGCTGAGGACTTGGTAATTTCAATGCAGTCTGTCTTAGCTAAGGAATCGGTAATATCAATGCAGTCTGTCTTACATGAGGACTCGGTAATGTCAATGCAGTCTGTCTAGCCTGAGGACTCGGTAATGTCAATGCAGGCTGTCTTAGTTGAGGACTCGGTAATGTCAATGCAGTCTGTCTAACATGAGGTCTCGGTAATGTCAATACAGTATGTCTTAGCTGAGGACTCGGTAATGTCAATGCAGGCTGTCTTAGCTGAGGACTACGTTATGTCAATGCAGTCTGTCATAGATGAGGACTCGGTAATGTCAATGCAGTCTGTCTTAGCTGAGGACTCGGTTATGTCTTAGCTGAGAACTCGGTAATGTCAATGCACGTTGTCTTAGCTAAGGACTCGGTTATGTCAATGTACTCGGTAATGTCAATGCAGTCTGTCTTCGCTGAGGACTCGGTAATGCCAATGCAGTCTGTCCTAGCTGAGGACTCGGTAATGTCAATGCAATCTGTCTTACCTGAGGACTCGGTAATGTAAATGCAGTCTGTCTTAGCTAAGGACTCGGTAATGTCAATGCAGTCTGTCTTAGCTGAGGACTCGGTAATGTCAATGCAGTCTTAGCTGAGGACTCGGTAATGTCAATGCAGTCTGTCTTAGCTGAGGACTCGGTAATGTCAATGCAGTCTGTCTTTGCTGAGGACATGGTAATAGCAATGCAGCCTGTCTTAGCTAAGGACTCGGTAATGCCAATGCAGTCTGTCTTAGCTGGAGACTCGATAATGTCAATGCAGTCTGTCTTAGCTTAGGACTCGGTAATGTCAATGCAATCTGTCTTAGCTGAGGACTCGGTAATGTCAATGCAGGCTGTCTTAGCTGAGGACATGGTAATGTCAATGCAGGCTGTCTTAGCTGAGGACTTGGTAATTTCAATGCAGTCTGTCTTAGCTAAGGACTCGGTAATGTCAATGCAGTCTGTCTTACATGAGGACTCGGTAATGTCAATGCAGTCTGTCTAACCTGAGGACTCGGTAATGTCAATGCAGTCTGTCTTAGCTGAGTACCCGGTAATGTCAATGCAGTCTGTCTTACATCAGGACTTGGTAATGTCAATGCAGTCTGTCATAGCTGAGGAGTCGGTAATGTCAATTGAGTCTGTCTTAGCTGAGGACTCGCTAATGTCAATGCAGTCTGTCTTAGCTGAGGATTCGGTAATGTCAATGCAGTCTCTGTTAGCTAAGGACTCGGTAATGGCAATGCAGTCTGTCTTAGCTAAGGACTCGGTAATGTCAATGCAGTCTGTCTTAGCTAAGGACTCGGTAATGTCAATGCAATCTGTCTTGGCTGAGGACTCGGTAATGTTAATGCAGGCTGTCTTAGCTGAGGACTCGGTAATGTCAATGCAGTCTGTCTTAGCGGAGGACACGGTAATATCAATGCAGTCTTTCGTAGCTAAGGAATCGGTAATGTCAAAACAGGCTGTCATAGCTAAGGACTCGGTAATGTCAATGCAGGCTGTCTTAGCTGAGGACTCGGTAATGTCAATGCAGGCTGTCTTAGCTGAGGACTCGGTTATGTCAATGCAGGCTGTCTTAGCTGAAGACTCGGTAATGTCAATGCAATCTGTCTTACCTGAGGACTCGGTAATGTCAATGCAGTCTGTCTTAGCTAAGGACTCGGTAATGTCAATGCAATCTGTCTTAGCTGAGGACTCGGTAATGTCAATGCATTCTGTCATAGCTGAGGACTCGGTAACGTCAATTCAGTCTGTCTTAGCTAAGGACTCGGTAATGTCAATGCAATCTGTCTTAGCTGAGGACTCGGTAATGTCGATGAAGTCTGTGTTAGCTGAGGACTCGGTAACGGCAATGCAGTCTGTCTTAGCTAAGGACTCGGTAATGTCAATGCAGTCTGTTTTAGCTAAGGACTCGGTAATGTCAATGCAGGCTGTCTTAGCTGAGGACTCTGTAATGGCAATGCAGGCTGTCTTAGCTGAAGACTCGGTAATTTCAATGCAATCTGTCTTACCTGAGGACTCGGTAATGTCACTGCAGTCTGTCTTAGCTAAGGACTCGGTAATGTCAATGTAGTCTGTCTTAGCTGAGGACTCAGTAATGTAGATGCAGTCTGTGTTAGCTGAGGACTCGGTAATGGCAATTCAGTCTGTCTTAGCTAAGGACTCGGTAATGTCAATGCAATCTCTTTTAGCTAAGGACTCGGTAATGTCAATGCAGGCTGTCTTAGCTGAGGATTCTGTAATGTCAATGCAGCCTGTCTTAGCTGAGGACTCGGTAATGTCAATGCAATCTGTCTTAGCTAAGGACTCTATGATGTCAATGCAGTCTGTCTTACATGAGGACTCGGTAATATCAATGCAGTCTGTCTTACCTGAGGACTCGGTAATGTCAATGCAGTCTGTCTTAGCTGAGGACTCGGTAATGTCGATGAAGTCTGTGTTAGCTGAGGACTCGGTAATGGCAATGCAGTCTGTCTTAGCTAAGGACTCGGTAATGTCAATGCAGTCTGTTATAGCTAAGGACTCGGTAATGTCAATGCAGGCTGTCTTAGCTGAGGACTCTGTAATGGCAATGCAGGCTGTCTTAGCTGAGGACTCGGTAATTTCAATGCAATCTGTCTTACCTGAGGACTCGGTAATGTCACTGCAGTCTGTCTTAGCTAAGGACTCGGTAATGTCAATGTAGTCCGTCTTAGCTGAGGACTCAGTAATGTCGATGCAGTCTGTGTTAGCTGAGGACTCGGTAATGGCAATTCAGTCTGTCTTAGCTAAGGACTCGGTAATGTCAATGCAATCTCTTTTAGCTAAGGACTCGGTAATGTCAATGCAGGCTGTCTTAGCTGAGGATTCTGTAATGTCAATGCAGGCTGTCTTAGCTGAGGACTCGGTAATGTCAATGCAATCTGTCTTAGCTAAGGACTCTATGATGTCAATGCAGTCTGTCTTACATGAGGACTCGGTAATATCAATGCAGTCTGTCTTACCTGAGGACTCGGTAATGTCAATGCAGTCTGTCTTAGCTGAGGACTCGGTAATGTCAATGCAATCTGTCTTACATTAGGACTCGGTAATGTCAATACAGTATGTCTTAGCTGAGGACTCGGTAATGTCAATGCAGGCTGTCTTAGCTGAGGACTCGGTAATGTCAATGCAGGCTGTCTTAGCTGAGGACTCGGTAATGTCAATGCAGTCTGTATTAGCTGAGGACTCGGTAATGTCAATTCAGTCTGTCTTAGCTAAGGACGCGGTAATGTCAATGCAGTCTGTCTTAGCTGAGGATTCAGTAATGTCAATGCAGTCTGTGTTAGCTAAGGACTCGGTAATGGCAATGCAGTCTGTCTTAGCTAAGGACTCGGTAATGTCAATGCAGTCTGTCTTACATGAGGACTCGGTAATGGCAATGCAGTCTGTCTTAGCTGAGGACACGATAATGTCAATGCAATCTGTCTTAGCTGAGGACTCGGTAATGTCAATGCAGGCTGTCTTAGCTGAGGACTTGGTAATGTCAATGCAGGCTGTCTTAGCTGAGGACTTGGTAATGGCAATGCAGGCTGTCTTAGCTGAGGACTCTGTCATGTCAAGGCAGGCTGTCTTAGTTGAGGATTCGGTAATGTCAATGCAGGCTGTCTTAGCTGAGGACTTGGTAATGTCAATGCAGTCTGTCTTAGCTGAGAACTCGGTAATGTCAATGCAGGCTGTCTTAGCTTAGGACTCGGTAATGTCAATGCCGGCTGTCTTAGCTGAGGACTCGGTAATGTCAGTGCAGGCTGTCTTAGCTGAGGATTCAGTAATGTCAATGCAGTCTGTGTTAGCTAAGAACCCGGTAATGGCAATGCAGTCTGTCTTAGCTAAGGACTCGGTAATGGCAATGCAGTCTGTCTTAGCTGAGGACTCGGTAATGTCAATGCAGGCTGTCTTAGCTGAGGACTCGGTAATGTCAATGCTATCTGTCTTAGCTAAGGACTCGGTAATGTCAATGCAGGCTGTCTTAGCTGAGGACTCGGTAATGTCAATGCAGTCTCTATTAGCTGAGGACTCGGTAATGTCAATGCAAACTGTCTTAGATGAGGACTTGGTAATGTCAATGCAGTCTGTCTTAGCTGAGGACTCGGTAATGTCAATGCAGGCTGTCTTAGCTGAAGACTCGGTAATGTCAATGCAGGCTGTCTTAGCTGAGGACTCGGTAATGTCAGTGCAGGCTGTTTTAGCTGAAGACTCGGTAATGTTAATGCAGGCTGTCCTCGCTGAGGACTCGGTGATATCAATCCAGTCTGTCTTAACTGAGGACTCGGTAATGTCAATGCAATCTGTCTTAGCTGAGCACTCGATAATGTCAATGCAGTATGTCTAAGCTGAGGACTCGGTAATGTCAATGCAATCTATCTTAACTGTGTACTCGGTAATGTCAATGCAGTCTGTCTTAGCTGAGGACTTGGTAATATCAATGCAGTCTGTCGTAGCTAAGGAATCGGTAATGTCAATGCAGGCTGTCGTAGCTAAGGACTCGGTAATGTCAATGCAGGCTGTCTTAGCTGAGGACTCGGTAATGTCAATGCAGGCTGTCTTAGCTGAGGACTCGGTTATGTCAATGCAGCCTGTCTTAGCTTAGGACTCGGTAATGTCAATGCAGGCTGTCTTAGCTGAGGACTCGGTAATGTCAATGTAATCTGTCTTACCTGAGGACTCGGTAATGTCAATGCAGTCTGTCTTAGCTAAGGACTCGGTAATGTCAATGCAGTCTGTCTTAGCTGAGGATTCTTTAAGGTCGATGCAGTCTGTGTTAGCTGAGGACTCGGTAATGGCAATGCAGTCTGTCTTAGCTAAGGACTCGGTAATGTCAATGCAGTCTGTTTTAGCTAAGGACTCGTTAATGTCAATGCAGGCTGTCTTAGCTGAGGACTCTGTAATGTCAATGCAGGCTGTCTTAGCTGAGGACTCGGTAATGTCAATGCAATATGTCTTCCCTGAGGACTCGTTAATGTCAATGCAGTCAGTCTTAGCTAAGGACTCGGTAATGTCAATGCAGTCTGTCTTAGCTGAGGACTCGGTAATGTCGATGCTGTCTGTGTTAGCTGAGGATTCTGTAATGTCAATGCAGGTTGTCTTAGCTGAGGACTCGGTAATGTCAATGCAATCTGTCTTAGCTAAGGACTCGGTGATGTCAATGCAGTCTGTCTTACATGAGGACTCTATAATATCAATGCAGTCGGTCTTACCTGAGGACTCGGTAATGTCAATGCAGTCTGTCTTAGCTGAGGACTCGGTAATGTCAATGCAGTCTGTCTTACATGAGGACTCGGTAATGTCAATAAAGTATGTCTTAGCTGAGGACTCGGTAATGTCAATGCAGGCTGTCTTAGCTGAGGACTCGGTAATGTCAATGCAGTCTGTCTTAGCTGGGGACTCGGTAATGCCAATGCAGTCTGTCATAGCTGAGGACTCGGTAATGTCAATTCAGTCTGTCTTAGCTAAGGACTCGGTAACGTCAATGCAGTCTGTCTTAGCTGAGGATTCAGTAATGTCAATGCAGTCTGTGTTAGCTAAGGACTCGGTAATGGCAATGCAGTCTGTCTTAGCTAAGGACTCGGTAATGTCAATGCAGTCTGTCTTAGCTGAGGACTCGGTAATGTCAATACAGGCTGTCTTAGCTGAGGACTCGGTAATGTCAATGCAATCTGTCTTAGCTAAGGACTCGGTAATGTCAATGCAGGCTGTCTTAGCTGAGGACTCGGTAATGTCAATGCAGTCTGTATTAGCTGAGGACTCGGTAATGTCAATGCAGGCTGTCATAGCTATGGACTCGGTAATGTCAATGCAGGCTGTCTTAGCTGAGGACTCGGTAATGTCAATGCAAACTGTCTTAGATGAGGACTTGGTAATGTCAATGCAGTCTGTCTTAGCTGAGGACTCGGTAATGTCAATGCAGTCTGTCTTACATGAGGACTCGGTAATGTCAATACAGTATGTCTTAGCTGAGGACTCGGTAATGTCAATACAGGCTGTCTTAGCTGAGGACTCGGTAATGTCAATGCAGTCTGTCTTAGCTGAGGACTCGGTAATGTCAATGCATTCTGTCATAGCTGAGGACTCGGTAACGTCAATTCAGTCTGTCTTAGCTAAGGACTCGGTAATGTCAATGCAGTCTGTCTTAGC
The DNA here is from genome assembly GCA_037043455.1 of Cyrtodaria siliqua. Lineage (NCBI taxonomy): Eukaryota > Metazoa > Mollusca > Bivalvia > Adapedonta > Hiatellidae > Cyrtodaria > Cyrtodaria siliqua. Next base: position 160,853 of record JAWPHD010001552.1, on the reverse strand, counting down.
TGAGGATTCAGTAATGTCAATGCAGTCTGTGTTAGCTAAGGACTCGGTAATGGCAATGCAGTCTGTCTTAGCTAAGGACTCGGTAATGGCAATGCAGTCTGTCTTAGCTGAGGACTCGGTAATGTCAATGCAGGCTGTCTTAGCTGAGGACTCGGTAATGTCAATGCAATCTGTCTTAGCTAAGGACTCGGTAATGTCAATGCAGGCTGTCTTAGCTGAGGACTCGGTAATGTCAATGCAGTCTGTATTAGCTGAGGACTCGGTAATGTCAATGCAGGCTGTCATAGCTATGGACTCGGTAATGTCAATGCAGGCTGTCTTAGCTGAGGACTCGGTAATGTCAATGCAAACTGTCTTAGATGAGGACTTGGTAATGTCAATGCAGTCTGTCTTAGCTGAGGACTCGGTAATGTCAATGCAGGCTGTCTTAGCTGAGGACTCGGTAATGTCAATGCAGGCTGTCTTAGCTGAGGACTCGGTAATGTCAGTGCAGGCTGTTTTAGCTGAAGACTCGGTAAAGTTAATGCAGGCTGTCCTAGCTGAGGACTCGGTGATATCAATCCAGTCTGTCTTAACTGAGGACTCGGTAATGTCAATGCAATCTGTCTTAGCTGAGCACTCGATAATGTCAATGCAATATGTCTAAGCTGAGGACTCGGTAATGTCAATGCAATCTATCTAAGCTGTGTACTCGGTACTGTCAATGCAGTCTGTCTTAGCTGAGGACTGGGTAATATCAATGCAGTCTGTCGTAGCTAAGGACTCGGTAATGTCAATGCAGGCTGTCGTAGCTAAGGACTCGGTAATGTCAATGCAGGCTGTCTTAGCTGAGGACTCGGTAATGTCAATGCAGGCTGTCTTAGCTGAGGACTCTGTTATGTCATTGAAGCCTGTCTTAGCTGATGACTCGGTAATGTCAATGCAGGCTGTCTTAGCTGAGTACTCGGTAATGTCAATGTAATTTGTCTTACCTGAGGACTCGGTAATGTCAATGCAGTCTGTCTTAGCTAAGGACTCGGTAATGTCAATGCAGTCTGTCTTAGCTGAGGATTCGGTAATGTCGATGCAGTCTGTGTTAGCTGAGGACTCGGTAATGGCAATGCAGTCTGTCTTAGCTAAGGACTCGGTAATGTCAATGCAGTCTGTTTTAGCTAAGGACTCGGTAATGTCAATGCAGGCTGTCTTAGCTGAGGACTCTGTAATGTCAATGCAGGCTGTCTTAGCTGAGGACTCGGTAATGTCAATGCAATCTGTCTTCCCTGAGGACTCGTTAATGTCAATGCAGTCAGTCTTAGCTAAGGACTCGGTAATGTCAATGCAGTCTGTCTTAGCTGAGGACTCGGTAATGTCGATGCAGTCTGTGTTAGCTGAGGACTCGGTAATTGCAATGCAGTCTGTCTTAGCTAAGGACTCGGTAATGTCAATTCAGTCTGTTTTAGCTAAGGACTCGGTAATGTCAATGCAGGCTGTCTTAGCTGAGGACTCTGTAATGTCAATGCAGGCTGTCTTAGCTGAGGACTCTGTAATGTCAATGTAATCTGTCTTAGCTAAGGACTCGGTAATGGCAGTGCAGTCTGTCTTACCTAAGGACTCTGTAATGTCAATGCAGTCTGTCTTACCTGAGGACTCGGTAATGTCAATGCAGTCTGTCTTAGCTGAGGACCCGGTAATGTCAATGCAGTCTGTCTTACATGAGGACTCGGTAATTTCAAGTCAGTATGTCTTAGCTGAGGACTCGGTAATGTCAATGCAGGCTGTCTTAACTGAGGACTCGGTAATGTCAATGCAGGCTGTCTTAGCTGAGGACTTGGTAATGTCAATGCAGTCTGTCATAGCTGAGGACTCGGTAATGTCAATTCAGTCTGTCTTAGCTAAGGACTCGGTAATGTCAATGCAGTCTGTCTTTGCTGAGGACTCGGTAATGTCAATGCAGTCTGTGTTAGCTAAGGACTCGGTAATGGCAATGCAGTCTGTCTTAGCTGTGGACTCGGTAATGTCAATGCAGTCTTTCTTACATGAGGACTCGGTAATGTCAATGCAGTCTGTCTTACCTGATTACTCGGTAATGTCAATGCAGTCTGTCTTAGCTGAGGACCCGGTAATGTCAATGCAGTCTGTCTTACATGATGACTCGGTAATGTCAATGCAGGCTGTCTTAGCTGAGGACTCGGTAATGTCAATGCAATCTGTCTTAGCTAAGGACGCGGTAATGTCAATGCAGGCTCTCTTAGCTGAGGACTCGGTAATGTCAATGCAGTCTGTCTTAGCTGAGGACTCGGTAATGCCAATGCAGGCTGTCTTAGCTAAGGACTCGGTAATGTCAATGCAGGCTGTCTTAGCTGAGTACTCGGTAATGTCAATGCAGGCTGTCTTAGCTGAGGACTTGGTAATGTCAATGCAGTCTGTCTTAGCTGAGAACTCGGTAATGTCAATGCAGGCTGTCTTAGCTGAGGACTCGGTAATGTCAATGCAGGCTGTCTTAGCTGAGGACTCGGTAATGTCAGTGCAGGCTGTCTTAGCTGAGGACTCGGTAATGTCAGTGCAGGCTGTTTTAGCTGAAGACTCTGTAATGTTAATGCAGGCTGTCCTAGCTGAGGACTCGGTGATATCAATCCAGTCTGTCTTAGCTGAGGACTCGGTAATGTCAATGCAGTCTGTCTTAGCTGAGGACTCGGTAATGTCAATGCAGTCTGTCTTAGCTGAGGACTCGGTAATGTCAATGCTGTCTGTCTTAGCTAAGGACTCGGTAATGCCAATGCAGTCTGTCTTAGCTGAAGACTCGGTAATGTCAATGCAGTCTGTCTTAGCTGAGGACACGATAATGTCATTGCAATCTGTCTTAGCTGAGGACTCGGTAATGTCAATGCAGGCTGTCTTAGCTGAGGACTTGGTAATGTCAATGCAGGCTGTCTTAGCTGAGGACTTGGTAATGTCAATGCTGTCTGTCTTAGCTAAGGACTCGGTAATGCCAATGCAGTCTGTCTTAGCTGAAGACTCGGTAATGTCAATGCAGTCTGTCTTAGCTGAGGACACGATAATGTCATTGCAATCTGTCTTAGCTGAGGACTCGGTAATGTCAATGCAGGCTGTCTTAGCTGAGGACTTGGTAATGTCAATGCAGGCTGTCTTAGCTGAGGACTTGGTAATGGCAATGCAGGCTGTCTTAGCTGAGGACTCTGTCATGTCAAGGCAGGCTGTCTTAGCTGAGGATTCGGTGATGTCAATGCATACTGTCTTAATGGAGGACTCGGTAATGTCAATGCAGTCTGTCTTAGCTGAGGACTCGGTAATGTCAATGCAGTCTGTCTTAGCTGAGGACTCGGTAATGTCAATGCAGTCTGTCTTAGTGGAGGACTCGGTAATGTCAATGCAGTCTGTCTTACCTGAGGACTCGGTAATGTCAATGCAGTCTGTCTTACCTGAGGACTCGGTAATGTCAATGCAGTCTGTCTTTGCTGAGGACTATGTAATGTCAATGCAGGCTTTCTTAGCTAAGGGCTCGGTAATGTCAATGCAGTCTGTATTACCTGAGGACTCGTTTATGTCAATGCACGCTGTCTTAGCTGAGGACTCGTTAATGTCAATGCAGTCTGTCTTAGCTGAGGACTCGGTAATGTCAATACAGTCGTCCCTTTTATAACGTCCCTTTATGGATTTAATTTTGTTTAAACATATGTTGTAGGTTGTGGGTAACAATCGTACTGTACCGTACCGCAGATTCCGAAACATAACGGAAATAACAGGTGTGTAGTACGTGTAATACCGAAAGTAGTAATGAATAGTTTAGCTTAGTTTAACGAACTAAGAGAGAATATATAGGACGTAAAATAAAATAAAATAAACAAAATATGCTAATTGAAATAATATTATTTAAATTTAGCTGCACTGATGCTATGGATAGATATATTTTATATAAATGAATGTTCATACATATTTTATGCATCTATAATCATGTATGTCTATGCTATAATTGGGCTGTGGAAAGTATTGTTTTCAGACATCCCTCAAGATGTTAAAAAGGGAAAGGGTAACAGTAAACTCCATTACTGGTATACATTTTGCTGATAATGCATGTATAGTTGGCTGTCTGCAGTTTAAAATGTGTGAATCCCTCTTGATATCTGCTTAAGTGTTTGTCACACCTTTAAAGTACAATATAACATGTAAATTAATTAACTTCTTGGCCATGCAATTGACCCCATGTCTGATATTTATTTAATAATGTTGATTTAATATCATTACATCTTCATGATAACTGTTAAACAGATGATGTTCCCCAGTATGTACAGTACGGCACTGATTATAATTACATCTTCATGATAAATGTTACACAGATGATGTTTCCCGGTATGTACGGTACGGCACTGATTGTAATTACATCTGAATATTTATTATCTAATTACATCTGATAGATTTATTACCAATATACATGCTAATTGATTTTGTCTTAATATATGCTATACATCCAACTTATAGGTCAAGGTCGATGTCACTGTTACTAAAACAAGAAAAACGGTTTCCGCTCGATAACTTTGGCTAGGAATGAGATACTGCAATGAAAATTGCAGAGTTGGTAGCTTATATGGAAAGGAAGCTTGGAAAAGGCATTTGGGGTCACTGGGGTCAAGGTCACTGTTACTAAAAATAGAAAAACGGTTTCCACTAAATAACTTGAGTAAGGAACGAGATATTAGAATAAAACTTGCTGTGTATGTACATTATATCAAAAGGAAATTTGGGATTGCATTTGAGGTCAAGGTCAAGGTCATTGTTACTAAAAATAGAAAAAAATTGTTTCCACTCAATAAATTTAGTTGGGAAAGAGATATTGGAACTAAACTTGCTGTGTAGCTACCTTGTATGTAAAGGAAGCTTGGGATTACATTTGCGGTCAATGGGGTCAAGGTCACTGTTATTAAAAATATAAAACTTTTCCGCTCAATAACTTTTTTTAGAATGAGGTATTGCGATGAAACTTGCAGGGTAGGTAGCGTATATGGAAAGGAAGCCTGGGATTGCATTTGGGGTCATGGGTCACTGTTACTAAAAATAGTAAAAACGGTTTCCGCTCAAAAACAACTTGTTATTGATGAGATATTGCGATGAAACTTGCTTGAGGCCTGAGTAAAGTTTTATCGTTGCTATATTGAACAGTATCTTACTTTTATGAAGAATCAAACAATAAATTAACAAGTTTTCTGTACTAAGTACGAAATTTTGTTGATATTTTGTTGTTTTAGAACATAAAACAAAAACACAACTGATGAAAAACCTGCTGCAATGTTGTAATGTGTTGGCTTCATACACTTCATACATAGGGAGGGCCTCATCATCTGATAATTCCTTTTGAAACACCATTTTCTCGTGCAATTGTAAAGAAATATAAAAAGATCGGACAGGGAAAGTAGCATTCAAGGAGGACAGTCAACCACAAAACACAGAAACAAACATACAAACAAGAAGGCAAAAGTAATAAAAAAAGTAAACGACATCACAAACACAAAAGGGTTGACAATAGGGCTACCGCCTTGGAACGGTCAGTGGCAAAGTAGGCCACTGGGGGTTTAAACCGGTTCTAGGGTGCACCAAACCTCACACTTACCCTACTGTCATCCCATTAAAACAAGACAGTGTAAATAAAGAAATCCCCGCGATGATCTAATCTCTAACCAACAAGGCAGCATCAATAGGCAATATAAGTAAAACACAAATATGCTCGTGTAAATATAATACAACAAAAACAATAGCCTAGAAAGCCACAATGAAGGTACTCAATGACTTGGCAGAAGCCAGAGCAGTAAGAGAATAAACCATTAAGGGCACGACAAGAAAGATCATAGACAAACATCAAACGCCACCGTCCCAATGGGCTTTAGGTAGGCGTCATCATAGGGTCCACAGCCTGTCCGGTCATCGTACAATTAAAGAGGAAAGCATAGTGGCGAACTGTAAAAGGGTCCACCATCAAGCATGCAGTACGTTGCAAAATGATAGGGTCATAACCTCTTTTGATAAACTTTTTAACAAGTTTAACAAAGATAGTATGAAATTGATCATGACCAAGAATCTTACGAAGTTTATAAATCACATCACCATAGAAGTCAGGTTGTGATAGTCCTTGTCGCAGAAGAGTCCTTAAATTATTTTTATATTTGGAAAGAAGATCAGGGTTACGATAATAAAATTTTGCAAAGGTTTTACGAAGTTTATGGTAACGGTAACCCTGATTGAGTAACTTTTTAATTATACAAAGATTACGAATATTTAAGTCCTCAACTCGAGTACAAGCTCTAGAAAAACGAATAAGAGACACATATACCCCATAAGAAGTTGTTCGGGAACGACCCCATCCAAGTGGGGATAATTAACAATGTCAAAATTGAAATCGTCTCTCTTGTCATAAACTTTGCTAATTATTTTACCATTTTCAATCGAAAAATCTAAATCAAGAAAAGAAGCGTTATTATCAGATATATTTGCTTTATTAAGCTGAAGTTCTTTAGGATAAATAGTATCAACCATAGTTGGAAAGAAAGGGTTGTCAATGTACAGTATGTCATCCAGATACCGAGAGGTGTCATTAAAAGCTTCAATAACATCTGCCTGGGTATCTGGTGAAAGACTCAACATGAAATCTCTTTCATAGCAAAATAAAAACAAATCTGCGACAATTGGTGCACAGTTCGTACCCTTAGGGATACCAACAATTTGTCTATAAACGGTGGTACCGTACCTGACGAAAATATTATCTAATAGGAAGATGAGTGCTTCACAAACTTCATAGCAAGTCCACATAGTATAATTGTCTAAATTGCCGTTAGTAAAAAACGCTTTAATATTATTACATGCCAAAACTGTAGTATTTTCTCTAGCGAATATTTTTTGAATAAGAGAAATTAGCTTGTCTTTAATAAGGTGATGTGGTAAGGTTGTATATAGTGCAGATAAGTCATAAGTGCTTATTGATGAAACTTGACCTTTATTGAAAATTTTATCCAGAACGTCTCCTGAAATTTTTATAGACCGAAATAAATTAATCCCAGAGTTTTCATAAGTTTTATCACAATATAGTTTAACGTGATCTTTAACGGCAGTAAGACAAGAAGTTAAAAGTTTGGAGATGTTTGTTGTGGTGCAGGCACTAGAATTAGAAATAAAGCGAGCCTTATATGGATTTTTATGTAATTTAGGAATCCAGTACATGGTAGGCAGTTTATTTTGCTTATCGTTTACACCAGCCTTGAAAGAAGTGCACTGAGTGATATGTGCGGAAACAACATCATTCTCAGTAGATTTAACTGGAGTATACGAACTGGTGCTGCCGAGTTCAAGAGATAAAACATTGACGTAATGTAGGCGTCAAACAATAGTTACATTATTAGCTGCTTTATCTGCAGGAACTAAAACAATTTTTTTATGAAATTCCTGAATTCCCGATTTTAAATTACGAAAGGAAAACCTAGGTCTCGGGGGAAGTAAAGAGGGGTTAGCATTATAAAAGTTAATACGTGTATGTATAATTTTAAGAATTGACTTTTTCCAAGTAGAAAGCGAATTTGGGTCCGCGTAAGTCGAACAGTGATTTAGAGCACAGAAATTCGAAGTTATATGTTAATAAAATGATGTAAAAAATGTTTAAAAAATCCCTCAGGGAGAACTTTCTATAAGACAGTTCAGGAGTGCAAGTAAACATTGTCGATTCGGAATTTGAAGCGGTATTCTTTCGATTTGATGCATCTTTTTGACTGGAATTCGCTGTCCAGAAACTATAAACAAGTAAAAAACAGGTAAGTTATATACCTTACTTTTATTTTTAATATTGGCGTGTAAGTAGTTCATTCGATTTGATGCGCATCTTTTTGACTGTAATTCGCTGTCCAGAAACTGTAAACAAGTAAAAAAAACAGGTAAGTTATATACCTTACCTTTATTTTTAATATTGGCGTGTAAGTAGTTCATTTATTTGTTAACCCGAGTCCACCGCTACTTTCTTTTGCCTGCTGTTCTTAAACTTCCGGTTTGAAAACACTAATACGGAGTGAAGATTGCCAAGCAACGTTCTATTCTCAGCAGCATCATGGAGGCCCGTCATGGCATTTCGCAAGAGCAATCAGAATGCGTTTCTCTTGCAGTCAGTGGTCATAGTTTTATAATTACAGGGAAATGTGGCACAGGGAAAACTGCGGTAACGAAGAAAGATATTTGTAAATCTAAATGAATGACATATATCATAGTTATTGCGGTGTACATGTAGATCTACGAGTACTGCAGTAGAGACGAATTTGGTGATCCATTTAATTCAGAAACTCAGACCCATTTAGTGTGTTTTTATCCCATATTTTCTTTAGTTTCACAACTTAATATGAAGCGAACATTGTATCTACGTCATGACCGTGCTATATATACGGATTGTCTATAATCAAATTCTGGAAAAATCACTGCACCCGGAGAGTAATTTATCTACAAAAAAGTTGAATTCATCTCACGTGATAATAATATGCTTTAAGCAGATTATGAACGACTAGGTCAAGCCCATACCCATGCTTCACCACCACCCCCACTGCCCCGCCAATATCACATCGGTGTGCTTAGTTTTACCTGGGTGCAGACTACCACATTAAAAAAATGTACTAAAATCTTCCCTCAGTATAGAGATAAAAAAAGAATTGACACTTGCTTTTTGACAGACTAAAATGATGAAATAGTTTCCATAATTATACTAAAATTTCGCCCTTTCAATTTGAAGAAGAAAAAATCGAATGCTGGAGGGGATGCCTCCTCCCGGACATCGCACACTAACCCCTAGTAGGTTTACCACCACTCAGGCTATGGGAGTCTGTACGGTGGAAACATGATTTCAGCAAAACATGGATTTAACACGTCAAAACTACATGGTGGGTGGACATAAATCAGTAAGTTGATTTATATATCCGTTTCGATGCCGAATGTTTTGATGAATAAATCTGAATTGAATGCATACAGTAGAAAACTTCTACATGCCCAAATCAACGGGAAATCTGGGCTGAATCTATGTTACGAACTCCTAATGAAATCAATGAAATTAACTTACTAAAATGTCTTATGAAGTAGATACTCATGGTTTTGGATTACCTGAATTTTGCATATTTCCTGCAAATTTTGTAAATAGGTCACTGTACGACACTTTTTTGTTTCACAACATTTGAGCGGAAATACTGTACATGTGTAAGAGGAGATAAGTACGCGTTTTGAAAAATCTGTACGGGTGCTTCTGATATAAGATAGAATATGTTTTACAAAGAATATGTTTTACAAACAATTGTCTGAGAATATGTTTTACAGATAAGATGTAAATCTTCAAGAATTTATTGTTTGACAATAAGCAGACACTTAAAACAAAATACGCTTAATACATGACGGATACGCGAAAACAGTGTTGGGAAGCAATGTAATATGGGGTGTGTGTGTGTGTTCGCGCGAGTGCGTGCGTGTGTGGGCGTGCGTGTGGGGAAAAGTCCCAATTGACTGCGATTTCGAATGGAGAATATAAAACGTTGTGTGCCGCCAAGTTGTTGTATTTTTGTCTCAATATTCAATTAGATTGATCATGGATTGAAAATCTACGATGATATTGGCATATTTAAGATAGGTGCATATGATTCTTTGATACAATTGATTGCTGGCAGGCGACCTTTGGTCTGGACAGGACATTTTTGGTAGTTGTTGATTCTTGAAGATGCCCAGCGGCACATGTACCACTGTTTGTAAAAGCGAGGCAGCTACGTTTCGCCCAGTTCATGCGATTAAACCTGTGATTATTATTGTGTTCGCATTCTTGTTTTATCATGATGTAAGTTTTATAAGTCAAGGAATCGCGTTTGGTAAGCATTTTAACCCAGTATTTAAGCATTCTCAGCTTCCTGTATCTTGTTAAAGGGGGGGGGGGGGGGGGGGGGGGGGGGGGGGTCGGGCGGGATGTGGAGAGGGGTAGGACTTGGTGTCGTGGTTTAACGCTGCCGTCTGGTCGCTCGTCTTTGTTGGCGGTATATCGTTGTGACTTCGGTCTCCCATTCCAGGACATTTAATATAACATAACATAACATAATTTTATTCAGCATTAAACCACAAAACAATAGTTTATAGCCTACATATAAATGTGAAAATACAAAAGTCTGTCTCTCCCTTTCATGGGGACTTATATCCGTCATCAATATATAATACGTTTTACTTGGAGAACTTCTTTTTATATATTGACAATTACAACATATCGTCATAAATTAAGTTCATTAAATATCATTAGCCATAGATGTGTATCACTCAGGCTCAAATGTATCAAGTTCACCAACTTTCGTGATACATGCATATGTACATTAATTATTTTGAATGCGTTTTTTAAAGGCATAATATAATATTTACTTAATTGTTCCAAATTATTTTTAGATTGCTTTGACATAAGAGAGTATAATTTATTAAGTGTTGGCCATCTGCAGAAATATCTAGGCAGAAATCTTGTTCTTAGTTCAGAGTAAAACGGGCACACAAGCAGAAAATTGTACTCACTCTCAATAACTCGCATATTGCAAAAAATGCAAACCCTTTCATTTCGTTCAATATTAATATGTCTACCTATTTCGATAGCAAGTGCATGTGCAGATATTCTAAATTTCGCTAAATTCGGAATTTAGGAGTAGTAATTGTACTTAAATACTGTTCATAGTAAAAATTAAATTTAAATGTACTATATGTCAATAGAATGTATGCTAGAATTATTGATAGATCCAAACCAAGATTGCTTGTATTGATTTAAAATTCTGAGTTTAATTTGATCGTAAGGGATATCGATCGTTAGTTGACTATGCCAAACATCCGAAAACCCAATATTTTCTAATTCTCTCTTAATGTGCCAGGCCCAGTTCATGCGATTAAACCTGTGATTATTATTGTGTTCGCATTCTTGTTTTATCATGATGTAAGTTTTATAAGTCAAGGAATCGCGTTTGGTAAGCATTTTAACCCAGTATTTAAGCATTCTCAGCTTCCTGTATCTTGTTAAAGGGTAACGACCTAGCTCACCATATAAACCTTCTAAATTTGTCGACACATAAGATATTTCTGCAAAATTGATTATGAACAATTTCTACGTTAGGAGGTTCATGGAAACCCCACACTTCACATGCATAATTTAAAATAGATCCAACAAGTGAGTCAAATAATTTACACTTCTCATTGATCATGTTGATTGGGATTGTTATTTGATTAAATACATTATATAATTTATGTAATGAGTATGACGCATGCTGAGCTAAATTATGTTGGGTTCTTGATCAGTTACCGTTTTTGAAAAATTCCACTCCTAAATATTTAAATGATGAAACTATTTCTAACTGACGTATATTCAAAACAAATGCAGGATTTGAGGGTCTGCCATTTTCGAAGATCATTATTTTTGTCTTACTTGTGTTAATTTTAAGTCCCCAAACATTACAATAATTTTGCAGATCATTTAACATACTCTGTAAAGATTCTACCGATTGAGAAATGATCACTGAATCGTCTGCGTATAATAAAATGAACACCTTTAGTTCGTCAATACTAAATATATCACTGCTATCTGTGTTGATACTATTAGATAGATCACAAATGAAAAACATGAACATTATTGGAGACAACGGGTCTCCTTGTTTTAAACCGTTATTTGAAACGAAAAGTTGAGATATAGTATTTTTATATTTGACCGAAGAATATATTGACTGTAGTGTTTTCAGCATTCTCGGGCTTACATTTTCTTGAGTATAACTAAAGAGTTAACAGTTTATTAAACCTTGTCATGTAACAATAAGTACTCTTTTAAAAAATTAACCGCCCCGGGATTAAATCCACATTTCCATCTAATGACCCGCGCAGTTATCGTGCGATATAACCTGTCACGTGCAATCATTGTAAAGGACTCGGCGACAGCCGCTTTGATTTACAGATGATACTTTGTTAATTAGCATCAGATTGACAGAAAACATATATAACTTCATATATTGCTCTAATACATGGCCTCTTGCAATTACGAAACATTGACAAGTGTTTTCAAATGTAACGTATTCAAGAACGGTGTGTTTATCTACCTGTTGTGTATGTAACGTGTGTGAATGGTCTGCGTTTCACATTTACCTGTGCCACAGTCATGACCTGTCCATCCAGATATACATGAGCATGTGTAATTGTTCTGTCCATTGGCGCAAGTGCCTCCATTCTGGCACGGGCTACTCGAGCACTCGTCTATATCTGAAAGGGTTATTATCCATAACTAAAGAGTTGACAGTTTATTAAACCTATTCATGTAACAATAAGTATTCTTTTTAACATTAACCTCCCTGGGATTAAATCCACATTTCCATCTAATGACCCGCGTAGTTATCGTGCGATATAACCTGTCACGTGCAATCGTTGTAAAGGACTCGGCGGCAGCCTCTTTGATTTACACATGATACATTGTTTTCGTATCAGACTGCCAGAAAACATACCGATGTATTGCTATAGTGCATGCTGACTTGTAGTTACGAAACATTGACATGTCTAAGTGTTCTAATGTAACATGTTAACGACCGGTGTGTATCTACCTGGTGTATATGTATAAATGTATTTGAATGGTCTGCGTATTACATTTACCTGTGTCACAGTCATGCCCCATCCATCCAGATATACATGAGCATGTGTAATTGTTCTGTCCATTAACACAAGTGCCTCCATTCTGGCACGGGTTACTCGAGCACTCGTCTATATCTGAAAAGGTACTTATACATAACTAAAGATTTGTCATGAAACAATAAGTTACTCTTTAAAAATAAGATATATTAAATGGGATTAAATGCACATTTCCATCGAATGACCCGCGCATTTATCGTACGCAGTAGCCTGTCACGTGCAGTCGTCCTAAACGGCAGCCTCTTTGAATTCATCTCTGCCCTCGTAGTTAGACACACACAGTACATCCTTCATATTGGGAATGAGCCAACAGTCACATGGGCAAACCAGTACAATAGTATGGATGATTAGGAGTTTCTATCTTTTGAAGTGATCGGAAGATGTTTAAATGACATAAACAAACGCATTGTCCCGAAGCAAAACTATACTCGGGCGTAATAACTCCCTGAGTAATTATCCAGTATGTATTTGTACTTTTTTTAATGTAACCTCCCCGGGATTAAATGCATGTTTCCATATAATGGCCCGTGTATTTATCATGCGCTATAGTCTGTCACTTGCAATTGTTCTTAAGGACTCGGCGACAGCCTCTTTAATCTACAGATGATACTTTGTTATTACGCATCTGAATAACATAAAACATTTCTATCTATTGCTCTAATACATGACCTCTTGCAATTACGAAACATTGACAAGTGTTCCCCATATAACGTGTTAATAAACAGTGTGTATTTTAGTGGTCTGCGTTTTACATTTACCTGTGCCACAGTCATGCCCTGTCCATCCAGATATACATGAGCATGTGTAATTGTTCTGTCTATTAACGCAAGTGCCTCCATTCTCACACGGGTTACTCGAGCACTCGTCTATAGCTGAAAGGGTAAATGCATATTTCCATCGACTGACCCGTGCCTTTTTATTTTGCTTTACTTCGTGTTCGGCCGTTTCCAAAGGTCCACTCTCATATTATTTTAGTTATGAAGTAACACTAAGTAAAACAACTTTGGGATTACATCATTCAGATTTTCAGATTTAGCAGGTGTGCATACAATTTACTGCTCACAGTAGTTTTTGCAAGGACAATGGGGGTTAGCAGAATTTCCTGTGCAATAAAGAAAACTATGTGTGTGCGTGCGGGCGAGCGTGCGTGTGTGTCGCGGAGTTTGTGGGTCGTGGCAAATTTCGGACAAATAAAGAAAAAAAATAACTCTTGTTTGATACTGTAACTGCTTTACAAATTATATTTAGTTATTTCCTATCAGATTGACATAATACATACGTCACTTCTTCTATTGTTATAAGCGTCATGCGAAGAGGTACAGCATACTAAGGATTTCTCGTGTGTCATATGGCATGAAAGTGACACGTGACATTCTATAATTATATTTAAAATTGATTGTGTATAATGTCTTTATTACGTGTTCACATAGGTTAAGGGTTACAGTCCATGCGTCCAATAAAATACCGACATAGTATTTCCAGCTTTACAAGACGTTCGGTCAATAGGACGTCCGGAAACGATCAACATAGTGATACCTCATTATCTTGTTTACAAACGTGACATACTTCCAGAAGTTTAAACTAGTAATAATTTGTCGATAAATCATAAAATCTTACCAATGCTGGCATACAGGATCTTACCAATGCTGGCATACAGTATCTTATCAATGCTGGCATACAGGAAAGAAAAGGACTGTTACAGACATTGATTAAGCATACATACCATGTTCACAATGGACGCCATAATATCCTGCATTGCATGTACACAACGTCTTATTATCACCTGCATCATAGACAAATTGTCCATGGCCACACACTAAAGTTCCTGAAAGTAAGAATAAATAATGCATGTTTGTCTTACGAACTAACAGTATGGCTACCCGACTTCTATGGTGATGTGATTTTTAAACTTTGTAAGGTCCTTGGTCATAATCACTTTCATGAAATATGTATTTGAGGACTTTAATATTCGTAATCTTTGTTTAACTAAAAAGCTAGTCCATCAGGCCTACCGTTACCATAAACTTCATACAACCTTTGAAAAATTATATTATCGTAACCCTGATCTCTTTCCAAATATAAAAGTAATTTAAGAACTCTTCTTCGACAACGACTCACAACCTGACTTCTATGGTGATGTGATTTACAAACTTCGTAAAATTCTTGGTCATGATCACTTTCATACTATCTTTGTTAAAGGTTTATCAAAAGAAGGTTATGACCCTATCATTTTGCAACGTATAGCATGCTCGGTGGTGGACCCATTTATAGCTCTCCACTATGCTTTCCTCGTTAATTGTACGATGACCGGACAGGCTGTGAACCCTATGATGACGTCTACCTTAAGCCCAAAAGGACGGTGACGTTTGATGTTTGCGGTCTTGTATTGTCGTGCCCTCAATGGTTTATTCTCTTGTTGCTCTGGCTTCTGCCAAGTCACCGAGTACCTTCTTTGTGGCTTACTAGGCTACTGTTTTTTTGCATTTATCTATACTCAAGCATCTTTGCGTTTTACTTATATTGCCTATTAATGCTGCCTTGTTGGTAAGAGAATAGTTCATGGCGGGAATTTCTTTATTTACAATGTCCCGTTTAATTGGGATGACAATAGTGTAGTTTGAGGTTTGGTGCACCCTAAAACCTGGTTTAAACCCCCACACCCCCACCCCCCACCCCCAGCGGCCGTTTTTCCACTGACCCTTCCAATGCGGTAGCCCTTCTGTCAACCCTTTTTGTGTTTTTGACTTCATATGCCTTTATTATTACTATTGCTATTCTTGTTTTTATAGCACAGTGGCGTTGCTTGTGCAGTGTGGCGGCAGTAAAACGTCTCCCCGCGCTTGCAATCAGTACTGTTATTCATTCGATCTTTGGAGATCGCTGAGCCCGATACTTATATTTAGTTATCGGTGGTACATTTTCAATTTCTTTTGTTTTCTTACTTAATTTTTGATTCGGTGGTTCCACTACTCCGGCCGATAAAAGGCTCTGGGTATTGTTTAACCACTCATAGGATATGTTGTCTGCTTTTTATACGCAGGCTTCATAACCGCTGCTCCCAAATAAATTCCATTATGTTTATTTCGCTCTTCGGTGCATTTCATTTTATTAGATACTGTGACCATACGCCGTACGACATGGGGAAGGAGTATATTCCATGTCCACCGCTATATGCATGCCATCTTCGGGATGGTTAACATTTTGTACTATTGATTTTATGAATATTGAGTTCTTCTCAACCCGGGGCTAGAGGGCGTGAGCGGTAGCTAGCATATTTCACTACCGCTCATGAACAGTCTCAATCAAACCGAGACTGCAATATTTCGTATGTGTCGTTTTCGGCCGTTTCCAAAGGTCCATTATCATACTCTTTTTTGATAAGTCAATAAAATCAACTCTTTGTCAACATGAGGTATTTGTAAATTTGATTAAAATTGACAATATAATAACTTGTTCCCTATTCCTAAATGTATTCGAGTGAAACGCTTGGAAAAAAAACGGGCATTTTATATACTGACAACAATCAAATAGTAAAGATTTTATTCCAAAATAAAGATAGAAAGATATAGTAGCTTTAAGTATCAACCTATGTACACGTTTTATAAACATAGGTTAATACGAGAAAGGTTATGTGTATGTTTTTTATCTTTATTTCAATAAAAATAAATGTACACGTAAACATATATAAACTGATCATTGTTATTACATGTATTAAGTACAGCTGATGATGTAGACTTGTACAATTTATTTATCAGTATTACAAATAAATATGATGTGTGATGAATATAAGGTCAGAAAAGAGCCACAGATTTAAATGTAAAATTCAAAAGGATGGGACAGTGAAAATAAACTGGGAAAGGTAAATATGAAACTGTCAGTGCCATCACAATGACAATTTCAGACTACGTTGGAATATGCAACTGATTCTGCACAATATCATTAAAACTAATGACCTTGACTTTTATTATATGATACAACGTATTCTAAAATAAGAACATCCTGGTTCCGAGGTATTGTTATACATTTATGAATGCAGGCCTAGTAAAATTAAACCAATTACTAATTCGACTTACTTGTTACTTCTAACGTGTTTGATAAATCCTTGAAAGAAGTGTTCATTGTTTGCATATCGAGCTTTGAAGCCCCCACTTTGTCGTTCATTGCTGCAATGGCATTGGATAATTTGGCAGTCGAAGTTGTTATTTCGTCCACGAAATGTTTCTGCTTTATTTCCATATTTGACATCGTTTCATCAATTGATCTGTTTTGTTCTCTTTCATAGCTTTGACGGTTTAATTTTTCGACAGAAAAGGCATGCTTTATCGTTGTAGAAAGCTTACGTGTTTCAGAAATATCACTGAGTTTATTTACGTCGTCTATTAATTGGAGAACACTAATGTGTGTAGATGTAAGATTGGTTAAAGTCTTAAGCAACTCGTTTTGTAACGACTTCAGGATTCCATCATGTTCATTTATCATATTGCATTTCTTGTCAACGTCATACATTGTCATTTTTAAGCGAGCATTTTCTTGTTTGAGATTATCGATGTCTTTTGTATGTTCAGAAATGGTATCCCCATGCTCCGTAATAATCCGTTGAACACCACTGGCATCTATTTGGAACAGTGTAAAAGTAAACGATGTCGTATACAGAAAATGAAAAAGAAGAAAAGATTATATGCATTCTATCTAGGACTCATAGTCTAAATTGAAGCTTAATTTTGCTTTGAGGATTAAACATGTTTTGTTTAGTTTCTTATCAAAGCTAATACTAGTAAAATATGGCTATTCCACATTAAAAAAGACAACATATAGGTTATTTTATTTGTATTAAATGTACAGTGTAAGCTTATGCAACCTATCAAAATATGTACCATTCGATTGACAGTAGCATATTAAACATACAATATATAGCGGAAATACCCATTATGCGTTTCTTTTTCTTTTCAGTATATATATATATAATACAATCTGTTTTATTTTGCCGCAAGCTTTCGGTTGTTTTTCCAACCTTCTTCATGGCGTTTATTTGATACACTAAATGTGTGTGTGTGTGTGTGTGCGTGTGCGTGTCTGCGCGGGTGTGTGTGTGTGTGTGTGTCTCTCTCTCTGATTTGATTGATTTAAACATATTTTATTGCCATATATGTACAAGTACAATGCAATCGGGTCGGGCCACAAGTGCTACCCACATTAGTTACGGCCCTTCCCTACAATGTAGTTTTAACAAATATAATGAATGGCAATTGCTATTAACACGTATCAATAAACTGGATTAACTACAACATGATATGTAGTAGAAGATGTTAAGATAATAAGAAAATAGAACAAAAAATAAAGAAAAAGTAAAAGTGGAAGAAAGAATAATGCAACACATGTAACATTGCTCGGGTTGATTAGACAGATAAAATGTAATGGCAAACTTAAGTAAATCGATGACTATCTCTAATCAAGTTTTGAACAGAATTAAAAATCAAACCATTTTCTTGTGTTGTAAGATCTAACCTTCCAAATAATAATGTATTTGAGCTTAAAGGATGAAACGTACGTGTTGACTGGAAGAGTTCGAGCCTTTCAACATTGAATTGCATACATTCAAAGAAGAAATGATTTGCATCTTCATTACCCTGACCGCAAATGCATTGAGGCGATTCGCGTAAATGATTTTGAAAAAGATCATTATTGAGATTACTACATGAATTTCTTATCCTAGCATGCATAACAGAAAAAAAACGTACACCAGAAAAGTAAAAACTAGGAACATTTGAATTAGTAAACATTATTCGCATAAGCTGACCTTTGAATGTGTTTAATGAGCCTGAATTTCTAATATCTAAAGGTTAATCATTCCAGAGTTTCATAGCTGATGAAATAAACGAATTCATAAAAATAGAGGTTCTAACTGAAGTCTGCGAGAAATTTTCTGCGTTCCGTGTGTGTGTGTGTGTGTGTAATTCTAAGGTTTATAGTCCGTCCGCCAACGAACACGTCAAGATATACCTGACGCGATGGGCACAATAGAGTCTGGACTTATTTTCTGCGTTCCTGAGGGGATATGGAGTTTCTTCCGCTACGGTTCTTGGCAGTAGATTTGCCAGGTATTCAGGCACTGTTCCGTTTTTCATTTTATATACAACAGAAAGATTTTGGAACTTACGCCGTTCTGATAACGTTAACCATCCTATTTCATTCATTAAATTAACAATATATACCGAACGGGTAAGACCGGTCACAATACGTGCAGCTTCATATTGTATTTTTTCAAGTTTTTTTTCATATTCGTTGCAGCCATCCCAAACAATAGCAGCATATTCTAAGATTGGACGGACATACGATAAATAAATTTGATTTAATGCTTTACGACTTAGTGTAAATTTCAAAAGCCTCATAGTTCCAATGATTTTGGAAGCCGAAAGAGAGATATTTTCGATATGCATATGCCATTTGCCATCATGGCTCAAAGTAAGGCCTAAATGTTTGTGGTGTTCAACAAACGACAACTGGGTGTTGTCTAAAATAAGATTAGGCCGACGCTGTTCATTGTTTTTTGAAAAAAATAATGCTTCAGTTTTACTGGCGTTTTACTGAACTAACCATGTTTTTGACCAATTTGAAACAATGTTTAAATCATGGTTTAGAATACCCTCCATATCATCAATTCTTGAAGTGGATACCCGAAAAAGAACTATCATCGGCAAACAAACGAGCTATGCTTAACATATTTTCGGATATATCTCTATGTGTCTCTCTCTGTGTGTGTCTATAAAATCTAACAACATGAAACTGAATTACGCTGTGTGTGTGTGTGTGTGTGTGTGTGTGTGCGCGTGTGCGTCTGCGTGTCTGCGTGTGTGTGTGTGTGTATCTCTGTGTGTGTGTCTATACAATCTAACAACATGAAACTGAATTACCGCTGTAGTTATGAGTTTTAGAGCAAAATGCACTAGAATATCTTACCCTGGTTGACGAACGACGTCGGTTGTCCAGACGCGGGTAGTTGTCCAGACGCGGGTAGTTGTTCATCCACTGACAGTTGTTTGCGCAATGTTGCTGTCTCCAGTTTTTCAGCCTGGAACTCGGATGTTAAATCTTCCAACTCAAACTGCAAACGCGAAATTTCGCGTTCTAACGTATCTCGAATCAAGTTTATCTTTCTTTCTAAACTCCGATATTCCCAACTTGATTGACTAAATATAGAACTAACTTTACAAACAAAGACAAAACAAAGCAATATAAAATTAGATTTTGTCATTTTGATGTCACTGTTTTATCGAAATATCATACTCGCCTCTCTAGCTGATGTTCCTGAATGATTAAGACGCACTGGTATAGTCTATCGCACGTGAGGTGGGCGTTTTCATTGTTACCACTTATTTATCCTTATCCTCGTAATTGCTTTGAGTTTCTCGTAATTGTTTCACTAAAGCTGCGCCGGTAATGTACTAAGTGTGCAATTAAGAAACGCAGTGTTAAGCAATCTGGATTAAATGCACACTTGATATATTTTCCTTATTATGTATAATGGTATACGCAATACTCGTAGTATGCATGTACAAATGAAGTCAGTATTGACTCTGGTGTCTAAAAGTGAATTATATGCTACACGAATACAGTTCAATTGCCTTAGTATACACTACTGAAAAAAAGGAGTTTTGTAAATTGCGTTCAAATAGTGCAAGTTTTAGACATACTAATACCCTGATACAATGCAAGCACCAACGTAACAATAAATGAACCAGTGAGTTTGTTACACAGTACCACCTGCGTGTGTGTTTTACATAACCTCATATGTTCCTGTGTGTTTGTTAAAAAAAATCAAATATATCGGTGTGTTCGTTACATAGCACTAAATGTACATGCATAGGATCAAATGTACCTGTTTCTTCGTTACATAGCATCACATGTACCTGCGTGTTCTTTACATAGCATCAAATGTACCTGTGTGTTCGTTGCATAGCATCGAATATACTGTGTGTTTGTTACATATCACCAAATGTACCTGTGTATTGGTTACATAACATCAAATGTACGTGTGTGTTCGTTACATAACATCAAATGTACGTGTGTGTTCGTTACATAGCATCATATGTACTTGTGTGTTCGTTACATAACACCACATATACCAGTGTGTTCGTTACATAACATCAATGTACATGTGTGTTCGTTAAATAACACCACATATACCAGTGTGTTCGTTACATAGCATCATATGTACTTGTGTGTTCGTTACATAACACCATATATACCAACGTGTTCGTTACATAACATCAAATGTACCTTTGTGTTCGTTACATAACATCAAATGTACCTGTGTGTTCGTTACATAACATCAAATGTACCTGTGTGTTCGTTACATAACACCACATATACCAATGTGTTCGTTACATAACATCAAATGTACCTGTGTGTTCGTTACATAACACCACATGTACCAATGTGTTCGTTACATAACACCTAATGTATCTGCCTGTTCGTTACATAGCATCAAATGTACCTGTGTGTTCGTTACATAACACCACATATACCAATGTGTTCGTTACATAACATCAAATGTACATGTGTGTTCGTTACATAACATCAAATATACCTGTGTGTTCGTTACATATCATCAAATGTACCTGTGTGTTCGTTACATAACACCTAATGTATATGCGTGTTCGTTACGTAGCATCAAGTGTACCTGTGTGTTCGTTATTTAACGTCAAACGTACCTGTATGTTCGAACCAATCACCAAATGTACCTGTATGTTCGGTACGTAGCGTCAAGTGTACCTGTGTGTTCGATACATAACACCTAATGTACCTGCGTGTTCGTTACATAGCATCGAATGTACATGTGTGTTCGTTACATAGCATCAAATGTACATGTGTGTTCGTTACGTAGCATCAAGTGTACCTGTGTGTTCGTTATTTAACATCAAACGTAACTGTATGTTCGACACCAATCACCAAATGTACCTGTATGTTCGGTACGTAGTATCAAGTGTACATGTGTGTTCGTTATTTAACATCAAACGTACCTCCTGTGTGTTCGTTATATAACATTAAATGTACCTGTGTGTTCGTTATATAACATCAAATGTACGTGTGTGTTCGTTACATAGCATCATATGTACTTGTGTTTTCGTTACATAACACCACATATACCAGTGTGTTCGTTACATAACTTCAATGTACATGTGTGTTCGTTACATAACACCACATATACCAGTGTGTTCGTTACATAGCATCATATGTACTTGTGTGTTCGTTACATAACACCATATATACCAATGTGTTCGTTACATAACATCAAATGTACCTGCGTGTTCGTTACATAGCATCAAATGTACCTGTGTGTTCGTTATATAATACCTAATGTACCTACATGTTCGTTACATAGCATCAAATGTACCTGTGTGTTCGTTACATAACACCTAATGTACCTGCGTGTTCGTTACATAGCATCAAATGTACCTGTGTGTTCGTTATATAATACATAATGTACCTACATGTTCGTTACATAGCATCAAATGTAAATGTGTGTTCGTTACGTAGCATCAAGTGTACCTGTGTGTTCGTTATCTAACATCAAACGTACCTGTGTGTTCGAAGCAATCACCAAATGTACCTGTATGTTCGGTACGTAGCATCAAGTGTACCTGTGTGTTCGTTTTTTAACATCAAATATACCTGTGTGTTCGTTATATAACATCAAACGTAACTGTGTGTTCGACACCAATCACCAAATGTACCTGTATGTTCGGTACGTAGTATCAAGTGTACATGTGTGTTCGTTATTTAACATCAAACGTACCTCCTGTGTGTTCCTTATATAACATTAAATGTACCTGTGTGTTCGTTATATAGCATCAATTGTACCTGCGTGTTCGACACCAATCACCAAATGTACCTGTATGTTCGGTACGTAGCATCAAGTGTACCTGTGTGTTCGTTTTTTAACATCAAACGTAACTGTGTGTTCGACACCAATCACCAAATGTACCTGTATGTTCGGTACGTATAATCAATGTACCTGTGTTTTCGTTACAATGCATTAAATATACCTGTTTGTTCGATACATATCATCGAATTTACATGTGCGTTCGTTACAGTTACATAACATCAAATATACCTGTGTGTTGTTTACATAAAATCAAATATACCTGTTTGATCGTTAAAATCACGAGTAAAGTATCAAAACCAGCTTAGTGACAGTTTTAGCTGTTTTGTTGGAGCGCCACAGGGCGATTTTTTGTCACTTTTCATATAAATGATTTAGAAGAATATTTACACTAAATGGTTTTAAAGGTATCGATACTGGAATGTTAAAGTTGCTGTTAGTCTTATACGCTGATGACATAGTGATATTTTCGGATACTGAAAATGGGCTACAAGACGGGTTATATATACTGTACAGTTATTGCCAGAAATGGAAATTTGTTGTAAATGTAAATAAAACGAAGGTTATGCTTTTTAAAAAAGGCGGTCAGATAAAAAGGAACCTATTGTTCACATATAGTAATACTGTAATGGCAATTGTAAATAAGTCTACCTATTTGGGAATTGTCTTTACCACAGCGGTTCTTTTGATCAGACTTTTAAATCATTAAGTGGCCAGGCATTAAAGGCAATCTTCAAAATGAAGACATATATAAATCAATTTACTGACTTATCGGTCAGTCACACTTTAGACATTTTTGACAAACTCATTTTGCAATTTTTAAATTATGGCGCAGAGATATGGGGATTCTCAAATGCGGAAAAGTAAGAGAAAGTACACCTTCAATTTTGTAAACAACTTTTATGTGTTAAAACACAAACTCGAAACAATTTCAAATACGGAGAACTCGGGAGAGTCCCTTTAGACATTCAACGTATGGTCTATATTATCCGGTTCTGGTTAAAAATTAAAACTACGAGTGATCGCAAATATGTATAATGTAATGTTAAACTGTGCATCTCAAGTTAAAGGGTTATTGGAACGAGCAGGATTTAATGAAGTTTGGTATTCTCAAGGTGTAGAAAACATAACGTATTTCATTAATATATTTAAACAACGAATACAAGATATGTTTATACAAAATTGGAATGCTGAATTATCGGCTTCCACTAGAGCTCGTACATACAGAATAATATCAGATTTCAGGTTTAAGTATTATCTAGATGTACTAAATATAAAAATGTTTAGAGCTTTTTTTTTTTTTACAAAACTAAGAGTCTTTAGACACAGGTTGGAAATTGAAACTGGTCGATGGCATAGACCAAATAAAACGCCAAGATCCGAAAGAAAATGCCAGCTTTGTAATATACTAGAAAACGAATTTCACCTTGTATTGATATTAGAAAAGAATATGTTAACAAATATATTTGGAAACGGCCAAACATACCAAAGTTTATTGAACTTATGACAACAGAAAACAAGAGTGTATTAAAGAAACTGTCAGTTTTCATTAGTAAGAATTTTAAAAGAAGAGACGACATGTTTTATAAATAAATATCACTTTTCTCCATTTTGGTCCACAGAAACAAATGTGTACTGATCAGTACTTAGGACTATTAATTTAAAAATATATATTAAACAATTATATACTTAATAGTTGTCAAATACATTTTAACTAGTAACATCTACAGATGATCTAGAAACTTTCCTACACAATTATACAAATTGTCATTAACTGGAAAATATTGTGTGTATTTCATATACATGTTTATATGTATATACTATTTGCATGTGAACTGATTGGCGTAATGCCGTATGCTTGAATAAAATATATATCTTCGTTATATGACATCAAATGCACCTGCGTGTTCGTTACACAACATACGATGTACGTTCGTGTCCGTAATATAACACCAATTGTACCCGTGTGTTCGATGCATAACACCAAATATACATGTGTGTTTGATACATAACATCAAATATACATGTGTGTTCGATGCATAACACCAAATGTACCTGTGTGTTCGATGCATAACACCAAATGTACATGTTTGTTGGTTACATTACATCAAAAATACCTGTGTGTTCGTTACATAGCACCAAATGTACCTGTGTGTTCGATACATAACATCAAATGTACCTGTGTGTTCGTTACATAGCACCAAATGTACCGCTGTGTTCGATGCATAACACCAAATGTACCTGTGTGTTCGATGCATAACACCAAATGTACATGTGTGTTGGTTACATTACATCAACTATACCTGTGTGTTCGTTACATAGCACCAAATGTACCTGTGTGTTCGATACATAACACCAAATGTACCTGTGTGGTCGTTACATAGCACCAAATGTACCTGTGTGTTCGTTACACAACATACGATGTACGGTCGTGTCCGATACATAACACCAAATGTACCTGTGTGTTCGATGCTTAACACCAAATATACCTGTGTGTTCGTTACACAACATACGATGTACGTTTGTGTCCGTTACATAACACCAAATGTACCTGTGTGTTCGATGCATAACACCAAATATACATGTGTGTTCGATACATAACATCAAATATACATGTGTGTTCGTTACACAGCATAAATGTAACTGTGTGTTCGTTACATAACATCAAATGTACCTGTGTGTTCGTTACATAACACCAAATGTACCTGTGGACTGGATACATTACATCAATATATACCTGTGTGTTTGTTACATAGCACCAAATATACCTGCCTGTTCGATACATAACACCAAATATACCTGTGTGCTCGTTACACAGCATCAAATATATATGTGCGTTCGTTACACAGCATAAATGTACCTGTGTGTTCATTACATAACATCAGACGTACCTGTGTGTTCGTAACATAACACCAAATGTACCAGTGCGTTCGTTACATAACACCAAATACACTTGTGTGTTCGTTACATACCATTAAATGTACCTGTGTGTTCGTTACATAACACCAAATGTACCTGTGTGTTCGTTACATGATATCAAATGTACCTGTGTGTTCGTTATATAACACCGAATATACCTGTGTTTTCGTTATATAACACCAAATGTACCTGCGTGTTCGTTACACAACATAAACTGTACTTGGGTGTTCGCTACATACCATCAAATGTACCGTTGTGTTTGTTACATAGCACCAAATGTACCTGTGTGTTCGTTACATATCACCGTATATACCTGTGTAATCGATACATTACATTAACTATACCTGTGTGTTGGTTACATAACACCAAATATACATATGTGTTGGTTACATAATATCATCATACATACCTCTTTGTTCGCTACACAGCATCAAATATATCTGTGTGTTTGTTGCATAACACCAAATATACCTGTGCGTTCGTTACATAACACCAAATATACATGTGCGCTCGTTACATAACATACAATATACCTGTGTGTTCGTTTCGTTACATCGGATGTACTTGTGTGTTCGTTATATAACATCAAATATACTTTTGTGTTCGTTACACTGCATCAAATATACATATGTGTTGGTTACATAACATCAAATGTACATGTGAGTTCGTTACATAACATAAAATATACCTGTGTATTCGTTTCGTAACATCGGGTGTACATGTGTGTTTGTTACATAGCATTACCTGCCTGTATGTTTTTACATAACGTCACATGTTCCTGTGTGTTCGTTACATAACACCAAATGTACGTGTGTCTTCGTTACATAACATCAAATATACATGTGTGTTCGCTACATAACATCAATTGCGTGTATGTTTTTACATAACGTCACATATTCCTGTGTGTTCGTTACATGACACCAAATGTACTTGTGTGTTCGTTACAAAACATCAAATATACCTGTGACGTTACGTTCAATGTTCGTACAAATCGCAAAACAGGCTTGGCGCTTGCAGGTGTTTTAGTCATGTACAGCTAGATATCCACTTAATCCCAACTAAATATATATCACAATAATTGGCAGATAATTTGCCTTCACATGATATACATTTCAAAGCTGCATTATTTCATTTATTTTGAATATTGATGTCACAAACGAAGAAATTTAGTAAAAAAAAAATGAATGTCCCATGTAACACTTTTCAATCATATACTTAACGGAAATCACAATATCTCGAAGGTGTTACATACGATTTTGCTGCAATTTCTTAAGAATGCTGGTGTGAAATGTCGCAATGTCGAACTGTAACGGACAGGATGTCAACTGAAGTACTTACCGGAAATAGACGTAAAACTAAACAACGCAAAGATGTCCCATCCGGTTTGATGTACAGCGGGCGGACATATTATATGAAATAAAAGAGATCATGCCAAAGAAAGGTAATTCATTTCTTATAGTATTACGGTTCCTGTGTTAATGCATACTCTCCGTTATGAACTGTTTTTCTGTACTTTACCGTGTCTAGCCATAAGGTTTTTTCTAAAAAAAAAATTGAAAATACTCTAGATCATGTTAATAAAGTAGAAATTGAAGCATCTTCAAACAATATAATCTAAACTTGAATAGACCAATGGGTTTTGAAATGACCTTTTATTTAATACCTTTTATTTGCCCGTAAAAAATTTATGTATTTAGTGCGAGATAGTTTATTGCGTCTAGTCATAACGCCTTATTGAGTATTTGTTTACGTCAAAGAATAAACGCGCCCACGCGAACGTTAGCTGCGTTTCCTATTATTTGCACTGATATTATTTATTAATAGTTTAGTCCGAATAAATTAACGCAATATACAGAAATACATAAATAATATAACACAAAAAGGAAAAAAATACTTGAATTATTACCTGACACAACGTGTGAAAATACACTAAAACCAAAGGATAATTAAAAATAAAGAAACTATAGAGAAAGAAGCAGAAAGAAAGAGGAACTATAGACAAAAAGTAAAAATGGCAGCTATTATTGAGTCACAGAATGTAACACTTGGCTATAAGTCAAGAATGACGAAATCTAGAGCTCTTAGAAAATGTAAAGAAACATTACCACACATCAAATATACCTGTGTGTTCGTTTCGTAACATCGGATGTACCTGTATGTTTGTTACATAGCATCACCTGCGTGTATATTTTACATAACATCAAATATACCTGTGTGTACGATACACAGCATCAAATATATCTATGTGTTGGTTACATAACATCAAATATACTTGTATGTACGTTACACAGCATCAAATATACCTATGTGTTGGTTACATAACATCAAATATACCTGTGTGTTCGTTACTTAACACCAAATGTACATGTGTGTTCGTTACATAGCATCGAATATAACTGTGTGTTCGTTACATAACATCAAATATACCTGTGTGTTCGTTACATAGCATCGAATATACATGTGTGTTCGTTACATAGCATTTAATATACCTGTGTGTTCGTTAGATTGCATCGAATGTAACTGTGTGTTCGTTACATTGCATCAAATGTACCTGTTCTTCACCTGCGTGTATGTTTTCAAATGATCAAATGAATAGTAGAAGAAACCCTGTCATAATAACGAGACAAAATATAGCATACTTATCTAAATAAAGGGACATAACTGTGGCGTTACTAATTCGAGCTTTCTGTTTTACTTCGAGGTCTCAGTAATATATAATTACCTCTCATGAACAGACTCAATAAAACCGATTCTGCTACTTTTCTCTCTTGTTTGTGTTTGTTGTTTCCAAGGGATTACCTTTTCAGTATTTAAATATATTACACTTTTGCTGTGTAATTCGTTATAAATTTGTATACCTATACCACCTGTGCCCAGTGGATTACCGAAAATATAGAATGGTGTTATGTTTTACTCCCAATCCCATGCTGTAAGCCACGTTATAATTCATTGTTCAGAACAAATCAGAGGAAAAAAAATCAATTTGGATTAAAGGGACACGCGGCAATTTTGAATCAATAAACAAACACTGAAAAAAAAAAAAAAAAAAAAATTCATAAAAAGTTTTAGGGTCGGCCCCTTAAAAATAGGGTCGGTCGGGCCACCGGAAACACAGGTATTTTTTTGTTTGGCCTTATCGTTTTGATTAAAAACCTGCTTGCATATATAATTAAATAAAATTGTGAGTTTCCTTGCTTTCATCTTATTCTACCACAGGTTTAAATATATTATTGATGCAATATAATTAACATTTAATACTATGCAAAAACAAATTGCTTTAAACTATTCTTATAATTAATGATTGAACCAATTGTATGCAAGTTGTGTAGAAAAACTAACACCGTAAGTTTTTTTCAAAAATAAAAGCTGTGTATCCCTTTAAACGTTTTTGGGTTGGCCCCTTAAAAAAATCTAGTTTTCTTTTTGGCCTCACTCGTTCAGTTATAAAAAACAATACATTCGCTCGCCTTATGGGCTCATGAAATTCATTTTCGGCTAATGAAATATTGTTTTCAATTGAACTCTGAAAATGTGATAGTTCACCGGTTATATATAAAACAATTTTAAATATAAATAATTACAACGTGATGGCCAAAATAAAAAATATTAAATTATTTTATTAAACTACATAAAATCTGTGTCATTTGATAGGATATACTATCATAAAGTTATTAGTATAATTTGTATGATCTGAAAAACACAGTTTGTTTATGTTCAACGTTTCGAGTCGAGTATTATTGTGTAATATATATAATATTACTGTCGAACTTGCTCCGGATGTCCCCAGGCATTAAGTGAAATAAGTAAGCTGAAATTAAATTTTACCACTACAAATTTTGAATATGGAGATTTTTTTTCATAGGCAAAAAAACCCCTGTCTGTTTCTGGTCTTATTCAAAAATAAATTAGGGTAGGTAGGATTTTTTTTAGAATTATTCCTCACTATACTAAAAACACATCAAGAACATTAAAAGCATGTTTCTTGAACATAATATGGATGGTCCACTATAAAACTGACACACCTTAAAACAATTAAACAATCTTTTTATTTATAAATAAAAAACAAATTGGGGCCTAAAAAATAGAGACGGTCCGAAGACCAGAAACGAACCTTTTTTTCTCTCCCTTAATGCCTTGGTTCTAATCACATTGCTTTGTATCTTCCATCATAGGACTCAAAAAAGAGCATCATGCAAATTGCTAAATTCGGTTTTGCGGCGCATCAAGACTAAAAGGTTATATATGGCGTCAACAGGAATTAACATTGCAGGCCCACCGTCAATGTACACCGAGATAAAAAAAAAAACGCGCAGTGCTAATGAACCTTCTCACCTACAAATTCTGTTTAAGTATCTATCCCGCCAACAACAGCCAAATTTAAGAACAGATGTACACCGTTTCTAAGCCTACTGACAACGAGGTATATATATATAACTTACATAGTTCGCGAATCTAAACCTAAACTCTATAGACACAAAATAAACGGCTTTAACCAGTCAGAGAAAACCCCGAAACTGGTGTGTCGAATTAAGTTACCAACTGATAATTCATTTTATGCATATGCAGCATATTCAATCACAGGTACTTTAAAAAAACGTCAATAAACCTATACTTTTAATCGGCACATAAACATTTAAAATTATAAGACCTGAACAGAGTTTTGAACGTTTTCTTAATAATAGTCCATCATTTGTCCGTTATTTGGCGGGTTAGTTTCTGTAACTATCTATCTACTGATACTGCAACACGCTCTTTCGAACATTGTGTACAGGTTACCTGGGTATGAGGAGGATCAAACCCACAACCTTTAGATTTTAAGTCTGACAATCTACCACTAAATCACGCACTCCTCTAACATCCCATTTCTTGCTGGAGCCATGATCATTGTTTTTTGCCACCAGTTAAATTATACTTGAAACAATACAGGGAGGATGACGAAGACCTGTTAATGAAGACCTGTAATGAACATGACAAAATGAACATGAATTCTGTGTGATTAACCTCTTTGCAAGTGTCACAATGCCAGTGGCTATATTCTTGCCAAACCTTTGAAAAGCAATTGACAACCAAAAATGTAAAAAAAAAATCTACTTTATCCATTTAGGGTCGCGGTCGTCACCCTGAATCCGCCCATGTGGCCGACCAACAATTTGCTTGTATCTCGAAAATGTATGGCTACAGGCATAGTGAATAAAAATTGGCCGACACAATTTGTCAAAGTACAAAAATGTCTGACATTGTCAGTGACAAGCAAACCAAACACGTTATAAATCGAAAATTATATTGAATTAAAAAAACGTTCAGCTGCCACTCCACACAACTTTATTTGTAGTTTAATACGCCACAAGATCTAACTTGGAGTAAGATTTACTCGTATGTGTTAAATTGCTAAACACATTTGCCCTTCAGGTGCCCCTGTGTGTTTTTCATCGCAATTGTGGGCGATAGTGGGAATATGGATGACACTATCGATTTCAGAGTGCAACAGTTAGTCGATTTAAACAGACATCGCTATTTTCTGACTCAACCAAACGCGTGTAAACGCTACGATTAATGTTACCTAGGATTTGCCGGTGATTTGCCTTCCCGAACCATTTTAGTATCGCCATGTTTGTTTATTACTGATCCGGGCACCGACTTTCGTGGAAATGAGGCCGTTGAAATGACGTCATCTCATGAATAATTATGAGCATTTCCGCTATTAATAGAAACAGCTTCATTTTTTCTTTTCGAATTTCTCGTTACTAAGACATTTTTTTCAAGTAATATGTCAAATTCGTGCATGCTTGAGTCATTCTCTTTCCAATAATATATGGTTATATTTTAGTCATCCGGTATGGAATGGGGCTTTAACGCTTGGTTTACTACCAAATTTTAGCTGAAGAAACATGGCCGTAAACCC
Organism: Cyrtodaria siliqua; assembly: GCA_037043455.1. NCBI lineage: Eukaryota > Metazoa > Mollusca > Bivalvia > Adapedonta > Hiatellidae > Cyrtodaria > Cyrtodaria siliqua. The sequence continues at coordinate 129,474 of JAWPHD010001552.1, read as the reverse complement.
GCATATAAGGAGAGAAACATATAACAGGACATTATTTTAATCCGTCGTTCGTTGTAGCGACATCGATATAAAAAAACAGCCCTGTTCTATTCATTGAATCATAGTTCGCTCAACACGGGGTTCGATCTCGAGACTACAATCCGTATACATGACAATTAGGCCAAAGAGACAACTGAAATACAACTGACATACTATGAGGTTATTTAACAGTGTTGAGCACAATACTGAATTTTATTGGGCGAGTACCCAGCAGACAGAATCTATATTTGGACTCGGCTTCGCCTCTTCCAAATATAGATTATGTCTGCTGGGTACGATGTCACACCTCCTACCCAGCAGATAGTTAAAATAAAAAGTATTATTTCACACCTCTATAATTCTAACCAATCTCTTCCTGTCTTTTCAACCACGCGACAACTCTATATTTCCACTATTGTACTCAATCTGGTATCTAGAGTCTCGAAATATATATTCAATAGATGAGTAGTACAAAAAAAAAAACATATTCCATATATTGTACTCCGTATTTTGTACTATGAGAAGATAACTCTAACAGTTGAACTCAATGAGTCCATCACGATCCATCTCCCTTACCGGTGTTCGTTTGCAAGTTGAACAATGATGACCGAAATTGAAGATTTTATCTACAAAAACAAATTACTAAAAAACAAGAAAAGAAAATCAAGTTAAAATTAAAAATTAATATAGCTAGAAACTACAAATACAACGTTTGGTTGGACTTATAGAGATGTAAACTAAAGAGGTCATTTTACAGTGTGGCGTACAATACTGAATTCAATTCCCAGCAGACATAAACCATATTTGGACGAGGCGAACGTATATCGACGTAAAGGTGAAAGATACGCTGACCCTTGTTTAGCGGCGAGGGATCGCTTTGGTGGGGGTAGTGTGTTAGTGTGTGTGTGGGGGGGGGGGGGGGGGGGGGGGATAATTAACGGTGCCAAGACAAGGCTTATAGTGGTAAACAGGTTAACAGGTTGATACAGGTGTGAAATAATAGGTTATTTTACAGTGTTGAGTACAATACTGAATTCTATTGGACGAGTACCCAGCAGACATAATCTATATGTGTTCGCCTCGTCCAAATATGGATTATGTCTGCTGGGTACGAGTCCAATTGAACTCACTACTGTACAAAATGAACCAAGGATGACGTCTACAATACAAAGAGTATATCGATAAAGATAACGCTATTGGTCCATTCGCAAATCGTAGTGATTGTCCTAAAGTCATAGGTTCCAAATTCGCATAGGCTTTACTATTTTTCAGTGAATGGGTGTGTATTTGTGATATCACTCTGTCCATCTCCGGTAAAGAAATGAACAAGCGTTAAATCGTACCCATTTGTTTTAGGTACACGCACCCTAGCCCTTTATAAAGCTATAGTATATTTAAAAATCTGTATTTGGTGACTTTGTGTGTTACAAATATAACAGCATAACATATTTATATATATACCAACATAATATTTACCCATATATCAGCATAATAGTTACAAATATAACAACATAACAGTTACACATATAACGGCATATCAGTTACACATATAACAGCATATTTTTATATATATATATATATATAAATGAGACAACAGATACAACTACAAAATATCTTTAAATAAGCACTGGATTTTGAGGGATACGAAAATGTTAGAATAATCTAATATATGGGGGGAAAAAAATCTGCAGTGCTATAATTTGTATAACCCAAGCACTTTCGGCTTACGCCTCCATCAGGGGTACAGACACATAACGAACAAATACGAAACAAATAAAAACTATAAAATACAAGGCTATTTAAAAAATGGCAGTGTACAAGGACAGATTGACCACTTTGAATATACACTCAAGAGTAGCTAAGACTTGATACTAATAATCGAAGATACTACAAATAAAACTTTCCTGGTTGAATAAAGGTGAAAATTACACGCAGACTATGATTACTTTTGACTAAAAATAGAACATTTCTGGTTGAATGAAGGTGAACATTACACGCTGACATTTATGATCAGTGAATAAATGTGAAAAGTACACGCTGACATGTATCATCTTCTATTATTAGTATCAAGTCTTGGCTACTCTTTCAAACAGTTTCTTAGTCAAACTATAATCGTATACCATAAATTATACATTTAATACATTAGACTATATATGTGCTTGCCATTGGTCATGCTGGACGGCTTCCAATTCGTTTGATTGATCGGCAAAATGTCCGAGTATTACCTTTCATACCCCATTCAACTCCTTCTCCAAGAAGCGAAAACGGGGCTGGCTGGGATATGAAATAAAACCTTAATTTCGGCTTAAATGGTTTGCATATTATAAAATTAAAACATTTAATACATAATTTTAAACAGGTCTTTTTTTCAGTGAAAAATGTTTTTTAACGTGTTTTATTGTAGAAATATCCGTTATAAAATCCTGCTTATATAAGCTTTCCCATCGCTTTATGGAATTAAGGCGGTACCATTGAATAAAATCAAGTGAGTGCAGATAAATTCATAAAGCGTACATTTTCGGGCGTAACCGAAAAACAGGTTTTCAGCAATCTATTAACCAGGTTCATGAACAAAAGCACTTGCAAGTAAAGGGAGATGTTTGGGAAATATGATTGACGATAATATATCTGCTTTAAGCAGATGGATGGCTTCAATCAAACCGAGACTGCAATATTTCGTATGTGTCGAGTCTCAGTCAAACCGAGACTGCAATATTTCGTATGTGTCGAGTCTCAATCAAACCGAGACTGCAATATTTCGTATGTGTCGTGCTCGGCCGTTTCCAAAGGTCCATTATCATACTCTTTTTTCAGTTACAAAATTTTGGATCCTTGTAGAATAGTTTAAGATTCACTATGGTGAAAGTGAAATTTCCTCATCCAAATAAAATATGTAGGTTACATTTAAGGAATGGAATAAGATCCAATCCTTGATGATTCTAGCAGCATTTTAATATTGATCAGAAATCGGTAGAAGATAAATGAGTAGCAGACTGTTATGCATCCATAAGAACTTTTGGTTCAAGGCAATAACATAACTTCTTTGTATGTTGATTCAAGACAATAACATAACTTCTTTGCATGTTGGTTCAAGACAATAATATAACTTCTTGCATGTTGGTTCAAGACAATAACATAACTTCTTTGCATGTCTCATAGAGGATTCTGAGACTGATTCAGTACACAATTATATCTTTCAAGCAAGTCCGGAACACAAACAGTTGTGTATCGATGTAAATAAATTGAATGAAATCTCTTTTTAGTTCATGTCAAACTCGGCAGTGCGACTTCGGAGAGTTTTTGCGAGCATGAAAATCATTAAATGCCACCTAAAAGGAAAATTTAAGATATATTGAGACCCACGTTTGAGTCGTAGTGTTGAAAATAAACAAGATCTACGTCGCAATTGACAAATATGTGAGAGATACGTTGAACAGTTAAGTAGTACAAGGGATACTAGAGGTTCAGGTATTAGGACAAATGTTTCAGATTCAAGGAAAGTGCCGGCTGTCAAAACATTTTACGATTATCTCGAAATAAAACTGAATTGTTTTGCTAATCGTAAAATCAGTCGTAGGCGTGTTTAACAAAGCCAATTGTTGTAACAGCAGATGAGAAGAAAAAAGTTCATGTGTCTATTGAGAAAGATAAACGCGCACCCTACAACCACGTAGGGGCTGACACACAGTACGTGGAAAACATATATTCAAGAGCGGGTGTAGGGAAATTATGATGTCCGGCTCTGACACTGACGTGGTTGTCATCAAAGTGCCCTAAGAACTATGGCATAGATTAGCTTTGGATTGTCTATGGAAGAGGGAAGGATATAAAATGGCTATGAGTACATTACTCTTGCTCCATTTATGTCCAACGGCGGCAGCATTTTCTTTATTTCATGCTTTCAAATGTTGCGAAACCGTTGCAACCTTCCACGGGAAAGGGAAAAGTACGCATGGCAAACTTGAAAAATATACTCGAAACTACAAAAGAATACCTCAGCCAAATGCCTAACGGTATTGATGAATCAGATTATGATGCTTTGGGAGAAATAACATGTGTTATATATAATAAGTCAAGCAGTACACGGATGGTAAATAAAGCCATTATACAAAACAACTCTTGAAATTACGCAATTCCACCAACAAGCTACATTAATACAGCATGATTATCGATGTGGCTATCAAGCAGGATGTGAATGTTCTCAGCGGGCATACCCAGGGGTTATTAAACAAATGTACAAACGTGTTGTCTAATTTCCATCACTAGGAACACGATTTATGTATAATTCCGCAGGGTAGGGGTTAATATCAAACTATCCATGTTTGTGTATGATTCCCTACCACGGGGAATGTTGTTTTTGTCTAATCCCCGGGGAATGTCCCGCCGCCCCTACCCCAGGTAGAGTAAAATATTGATATGTGCATAATACTAAAGATCAGGTTATACTTTATTGGTCTGCACATATTCTGACGACCAGTGGAACCGTATTGGACAACTCTGTCCCACGTTTTAGCTATATGTCAAGCATTTCGGCAATGTTATTGTAAGGAAAACTAACTTACATGTAGCAGTTGCAACCGCTACCGTGCTACTTTGGCGTTTACAGCGCCAAGTAAATATGCGTGGCAATTTGAACAGAATGAAAACTTAAAAGTAGTTGATCAGGCTAAATATAAACGTCGATATACAATTCGATCAGGAAATGTAGCATTCACAGAACATAAATCAACCAAAGCATACATTAAAAACAAACAACAATTATAAGGGAAAATAGAAGCAAAGCATGCGACACTACAACCATAACAGGGTTGATAATATGGCACCGCCTTGGCACAGTCAGCAGAAAAAGACGCCGCTGGAAGATAGTATCAGTCCAAACTTAAGTTTAAAATCATGCAAAGTAAAATGTCTAAAATATGTCAATATTTGTAGTATTTTCGTATTTTCATGGGATTTTTGTGGGTGGGGTATTGATTTAATTGGCAATAACAATTAGTAAGTCAGTGATTTCTGTTAATACGTACATCCGGATATCATTATGTATATTTTAATACGCATATAACCGAAATTATATGAATACCCGAAAATCTGATAACCACTACAGAATGTAAAACATAGATTGAACATATAGTTTGTGGTGGGTGTGGTATACTTTTTTATATTTTTATATTTTTATTTTGAATAAATGCATAATCATGCCGAAATATTTGCAAAAATTATTGTTAGTTTTACAGTCGAAGCCAAAATATAGTGAATGACAGAAAATATTCGTTTAATATACATCTGTATCTTATATTTACAGTATTTTGGCCGCCATCTTGGATATTTGAAACTTGAAACTCAAATTTTAATTGGCTTAGGTTATTTTTCATTTGAATATAATATTTGAATGCACTGTGGAAAATATCATTCTTGTATCACAATCTGAACTATTTTTTGGTTATTTTCTCCGCTATCTATGGTAACGTGATTTACAAACTTCGTAAGATCCTTGGTCATGATCACTTTCATACTAAGAGGTTAGGACCCTATCATTTTGCAACGCACTGCATGCTTGGTAGTGGACCCATTTACAATTCGCCACTATGCTTTCCTATTTGATTGTGCGATGACCAGACAGGATGTGGACCCTATGATAACGTATACCTAAAGCCTAAAAGGACGGTGACGTTTGATGTTTGTTTGTAGTTCTGTCTTGTCTTGCCCTCAATGGTTTATTCTCTTGTTGCTCTGGCTTCTGCAAGTCATTGAGTACCTTCTTGCGGATTTCAGGCTATTGTTTTTTTTGTATTTATATATACAAGAGTCTCTTTGTGTTTTACTTATATTGCCTATTAATGCTGCCTTATTGGTAAGAGAATAGTTCATGGCGGGGATTTCTTTATTTACACTGTCCCGTTTTATTGGGTTGACAGTATGGTAAGTGTGAGGTTTGGTGCACCCAAGAACCTGGTTTAAACCCCCAGCGGCCTTGTTTGCCACTGACCGTTCCAAGGCGGTAGCCCTATTGTCAACCCTTTTGTGTGTGTGATGGCTTATTTGGCATTTTATTCATCTTTAAATTTGTTCTTTTTTTCTGTGTTTGTTTGTGGTTGACTGTCGTCTTTGAATGCCGCTTTTCCTATTCAATTTTTATATCTATATTTATGTTGTTATACTGGGCTTATTTGTAGTAAGTCTCACCGGCGCCGCGGCGTTTAGTATGTGTGTTCTTGGGCAGTCAGCTTTCCATTTACATCGACCATCGGATGGGGCAGGGGAGGTGGGTCGGGGAAGACGTTAATGATCGCTATTCGAGAACAATTCGTTACTAATCTATTCGTTAGTAAGAGTAGGGCAGGTCCCCGTAGTCCTATGCATTCATAATCAACAATTATAAACATACAAACGCAACTTGCTTTGAAATGTTTAAATTATTACTTGATCCACATGTTGATCAGGGCGGGCAGCAGAGTATGTTTTGTTCCGCAACCACCTTTATAATTGGTACAGAAATGTTTGCTAAATAATGTAAAATGCACATTAATTTACTATATAAAATTTAAAAAGACGCTTGTGATACAAGAGGTGTTCAACTTATAACGTAACACTGTTGTGTAAGCTGTTACTTTTCTACGGAAGTGATTATCATAAAACATCCGTAATTTAATTATGTGTAATTGTCATTTAGAACGTATACATTTAAAAATTATCTCAATTTCACGCAGTTAGATTAAAATGACATTTTGAATTAGGTGCCTACTATTTTCCAATTGTAAACCTATATGTTTCTATTGCCGTAGAGTTTTACCTGAAACAAAATAATTCCGCTCAATGCATATCACTATTGATTAAAACTGTATTTGCAATTTAGATGTTATCGTATGTTTTATTTAAAGACAAAACAAAAAAGTATATATATATAATAAGACAGTTTGCTCGTACATGTATGTTACCGATGCTCATATAAAATAAGCATTTTATTCATAAGTTGTAAGACAAAAAAGGAATAGTTATTGTTGCTGTATTATCACATACTATTTAACAATATATTTGGTAAAAAATTATATTTGTTTCATCATTATTTACAAATGTGTGTGTTTTGCCGCTAAATCTTAAGTTATATATTTTTTCTTTCCTTTTATAAGAAAAGTAATGAATCTTCTTTTTATAGAGGAGGAAAACATAATTAATCCTGCAGCTGATGTTTCGAACTAGAAAAAAGAGTATGATAATGGACCTTTGGAAACGGCCGAGCACGACACATACGAAATATTGCAGTCTCGGTTTGATTGAGACTGTTCATGAGCGGTAGTGAAATTATGCTAGCTACCGCTCACGCCCTCTAGCCCCGGGTTGAGTAGAACTCAATATTCATAAAATCAATAGTACAAAATTTTAACCATCCCGAAGATGGCATGCATATGGCGGTGGACATGGAGTTTACTACTTCCCCATGTCGTACGGCGTATGGTCCCAGTATCTAATAAAATTAAATGCCCCGAAGAGCGAAATAAACATAATGGAATTTAGTTGGGAGCAGCGGTTATGAAGCCTGCGTATCACAAGTAACAGCCAAAAGACTAAATTAAAAAGCAGACAACATATCCTATGAGTGGTTAAACAATACCCAGAGCCTTTTATCGGCCGGAGTAGTGGAACCACCGAATCAAAAATTAAGTAAGAAAACAAAAGCAATTGAAAATGTACCACCGATAACTAAATAAAAGCATCGGGCTCAGCGATCTCCAAAGATCGAATGAATAACAGTATTGATTGCAAGCGCGGGGAGACGTTTTACTGCCGCCACACTGCACAAGCAACGCCACTGTGCTATAAAAAAGAGTATGATAATGGACCTTTGAAAACGGCCGAGCATGACACATACGAAATATTGCAGTCTCGGTTTGATTGAGACTATAAGTTATGAATTTAATCATTTTCAAAGTTGAATTTCATGTTAATTTTCGCTGAAATCGTGAAGAATGACAAATAACAAAAAAATGCATATTCCATTTGTTTTCGTTCAGACGTGGACATATCTGAATACTATATATAACCTTAAACGACAATTTACAAGCGTTTTTTATATTTGTATTGCAGTTATTTTTATAATTGAAGATGTTTGATTCAAAACATCATTCTCAACCCTATTCAAAAATACGAATGCAGCAAAATTAGGAAGCACATTAGGATGCTCATGTCATAAATTTTATATCGAAGGAATCATTAGACTTGACATTAAAAGGAACTTATTCGGCGAGAATATCAAGATATTTTATTCAGTTACAAAATGAAAGTGTTACGTTATAAGTTGAACACCTCTTGTATAATGTCAACTGGATATCTTTTATCTGCGGCAGCCTGGAAAATAGATTCACTTTCTTTATACAACACGCTTCAAGAACATTCTGCCAGCTCTGAAACTGCGGCTATTTCTGTGATATTTCATTTACCGTTTTCCTGTCTTCCTGATCGCTTACGGTTTGCGTTGAGGCATTCACAAGGAGGTGCATAATATCTGTCTCAATTACAATGTTTTCCCAATTGTCTTCAAAATGTCTTCTTTGTTGATGTTTTAGTTAATGGAGTAGAATCTGCAACGTATTTCTTTTATTTTTGTACTTGGTAGTGTTCTTGGTGTTAAGCTTCTTTTGTTAGGTTTAAGTATGTATTTTGGAGAAAGTATCAATAATCGCCGCCTTTTAAGTTTGAATTGCTGGTATTTTTTCTTCTTCTGTTGAGGGCGCTAGAGTGTTGAAATTTAAGTGTTAACACACCTTTCAATAATTAAAGGGCCATAACTTCGGTGTTGCTGGTCTGATCTGGCTAGTTTTCGAACTTGTCCGAGCTTTCATCAATATCAACAAAGTTAAATAAAGATAGGATGCAAAATGGAGGCGCTAGAGTGTTGACAAGACGACATATAGCATTTTGCATTAATTCAAGGACAATAACTCCGGTGTAACTGATCCGATCTGGCTGGTTTTCTTTTAACTCGTAAGAGCTTTCATTGATATTAATAATCTGGTAAGTTTAGTAAAGATCGGATGAAAAACGCAGGTGCTAGAATGTTGACATAAAAAAGTTAACTGACGACGGATGGACGACGGATAAAAGACCATGGCATGGCATGAGCCCTACAGGCCAGTAAAGCTAAAATCCGATTCAACGTAAGATCGTATATGACGCGTTCTATGTTGGACACGGTTCTATAACTCGGACACGAAATTATAGCATTAACCTTCAAATTGTGAATGTTACCATGAGTTTATCTTTGAAGGTATGCATATGTATTAAGTCGCGACAAATTGTCTAAGGGGGATGAACTTTGTTTGTATTCTATTGAAATCTTATGATAAAGAAGTTAGCCCGGACACTAACCTTTTATTAATAAACTTCGAAGGATAATTGTGATCTTGACATTGACGGTAGGAACCTGGCTCTTAGTCAAGAAAACTCGCCTCATGGTGGTGAACATTTGTGTATAATATAATTTGAATCCAATGTTAGATAAAGCAGTTGTAGCCCGGACACGACATTTTAAGAAATAACCTTCAAAGTATATATATGTCATTGCCTCGAAGGTAGGACATGCTTCTTAGTCGCGATATATCTTCTTATAGTGATGACCATTTGTGTATAAAAATATTTGAATCCAATGTTAAAGAGGATATAGCCCGGACACGAAATAGTAAGCAATAACATTCAAGGTGTATGTGTGACATTGACCTTGGAGGTAGGGACTTGGATTTCATTCGCGACACATCTTCTCAGAGTGTTAAGCATTTTGTATAATATATTTGGAATACAATGACAAAGAAGTTATAGCCCGGAAACGAAATGCTGAGGAATAATATTCAATACCTTCCAAATTATATGTTTAACCTTGACCATAAAGGTAGGGACCTAGTTATAAGTCGAGACACATCGTCTCATGGTGCTGAACATGTGTGTATAATATTATGGGAATGCATTGATAGATAATTGCATATAGCCCGGATACGTCCTTTTAAGCAATGACATTCAAAATACCTTCAAGATAGGGGCCTTGCTCTTAGTCGGATACCCAATGAAAGATAAAGAAGTTAAAGCCTGGACACAACATTTTGGACAAACTGGAAAGCGGCTGGACAGATGAACGGACAATGCGAAATGCTAAAGTCCCCTCCGATGTCACCGGTAGGAGACTAATAAGGAATAAACAATGAGTTCATTTTCTTGGACAACATTGCCTAATACGCATTAGCGAACATACTACCTCACTGACTACATGACTAGGGTCAGTCGAGATAAGGTTATTGGATGGTAAAACAACTAACATGTCATTATTACTATTTTACTTTTTGACTAACTACCTTATGCAATTACCGCAGTAAACAACCATTGACAAGTTTATTGAAAAATAATACTGGAACAAACGATTGCATTTCCCCCAGAAAGTTAGAGTCCTATACAAATATTACAAAATGCAACCAATTTCTCCTGTACAATATTATAATGAATGAATGGTGTTTTACGGCACGTCGACACAAAATAAGGTCATATTGTGCGCAAAAACTGATGAAAGATGAAGAAATAAAGTAGTAAATAAAAAGTAATGTAAATATATAAAGATAGATATGGTAGATATGGTAGATATGGTAGTAATATAAACTATGTATAAGTGTAAATCAACAAATGCCCGCCAACGGGTGTGTATAAACCAGTAAATATATACAAGAACAAATTGTAATGATTTACAAAGTCTGATTATTATAATGATTTATATAGTCTGATTTCTTTCAGAAAATCTAAAACAAGACTAAAATCTATAGTATCAAATAACTCTTTCATAGTATTAACATTGTAGTACCTTTGACGCATAGGATCAACGCCTACACGTTCCAACAAGATGTGTTTGGCCGTTAACGGTGCAAAATAGGGTATACATTTTGGTAATTGCTCACCTTGTAATAAATATCAATGAGTATAACGTGTATGCCCTATATTGCACCGGGCTAGAACAACTTCTTCTTGACGAATGGGTCTACTAGGAGAACGCCATTCTCCGAGTAACGGTTTAATTGAATGGAGTTTATTGTTAACTGACAAATCCCAAGCAGCTTGCCAAGAGTTACGAATATATGTGTTGATACAACTTTTAAAATCAGTATAAGGTTATTTGGCATTAGATATATGTGTCGCAAACCGTTTCTATAGCGGTGATTATTGGAGAGCACTGTAATAACAACACATAAAAATATTTTTTAAACTTTAATAGATTTGGCAAATATTGAAAAACAAGCCCCAAGCATGGGGTTTAACAATTGGGCTGCCGGTAAGCACAAAAGACCATTATGGCAAACCCTTACAGCAGAAAGCATTAAGCAATAAAGCAGATTGAATATTACAATATTAAGGACATAAATACATGTTCACAAAATTAAATGTTCATTTTGAAAGCAACTTTTCTGATAAGCATTTAAGCAAGTGTTGAAAGCACGGTTGATATTCAAGCATAATTACAAGTGTACCGAATTTAATCAATTCAAATGTTTTTTATCAATTCGTACGGACAGCAAATTTGTATATAATTTATGTTTAGATTACAATTCAGTCTCTGGGTATACAGGAGCTGAATAAAGTTAAAGTGAAACTTATATGTCCTTCCTTTCACACATTCGCTGCTCGCCGATAATTAAACACTACAACATTTAAACACATCAACTAGCTGTAATCCAAAACTTCCAGCAAGTATGTAAGTGCCCTTAATGTCCATTCCACACCAGTAATGGTTGACTACGTAAGTGGATCCAAAGGAAGACATCAACTGAAAATATATAACTCAGAGAAAGCAACATGATCTTGCAACATACAATACTATCTTTTGAATAGAAGTATTGACAAATAATGAAATGTCTTAAATGAACTTATTGTACTTATACAACTTCATAACACTATAATCGATTTCAATCAATGATCCTGTGGGCTGGGAGGGAGGGAATTTAAGTTGTTAACAGTAAGCTCAAAGCACATCTACCTCTTTGTAAAACCAAGATGCCGGTGTACATGTACGAACAACTGCACCGTGAAATTTACTCCATAAGTTCAAAACGCTAATTTTGTGTCCTCCAATAACCGTTGACTATAACTGATATTATAGTCAGTATTATTGGAGAGCACTGTAATAACAACACATAATTTTTTTTTTTAAACTTTAATAGATTTGGCAAATATTGGGCGTGGCATGGATTGAAAAACAAGCCCCAATCATGGGGTTTAACAATTGGGCTGCCGGTAAGCACAAAAGACCATTATGGCAAGCCCTTACAGCAGAAATCATTAAGCAATAAAGGAGATTGAATATTACAATATTCCGACTTATAGGTCAATGTTATATATCAGTACGGCTTGCAGAAGCTGTTAGAGTGATTTAAAAATAACGAAGTATCCTAAATTTAAAGTACCAGCCTTGATTATCTGCCCCTAGCAACCGAGGAGGTGTTGCTAAGAGGGTTGTTTTATATGTACACGAAGCTTAGACCCCAGTGGTGAGAACCAGACTGGGTTCGAACTTATATGTCAAGGTTATAAATTATGTCAGCACGGGTTGCATAAACTCTTAGAACGATTGAAAAGTGACCGCACTAACTGAAGTATAGGACTATTTGATTATCTGTCCATAGCAACCGAGTGGGTGTTGCTAAGGGGGTTGTTGTATATGTACTCGTAGCTTAGACCCCTGGGGTGAGATCCAGACTGGGTTCCGATTTATAGGTCAAGGTAATATGTTAGCACGGGTTGCAGACGTTCTTAGAAAAGCTGAAAAACAAACCTTTTTATTGAAAGTGGCCTGAGGTTCGAACCTTAACCACACGGTCATGGTTAGCCGAGACCCAAACGAGGGAAAGGTGTCTGGTCTTAGAACCTAGGGTCGGACCCGGACTAAATTCGGACTTATTGGTCATTTGTGCACTTAAACTCGTGCATTGAAATTTATAAATCTTTATGAAGTATTGGTATGTTTATAAGTCGGAACCCAGTCTGATGGAGAATGACTTTGTGGGTTCGACCCCCGCTACGATCAACCGACTCTTTATGGGAAAGAAACTTGGTGGTTTTTGTTTTATACTGGTACTTCCAACGAACATTGGTTCGGAAACTATGTACCTGCAAATAACTGTATGCATTCAAAGTTTATTTTTGTAGAATTAAATTGTCATTTATCTTCCTAATCACTTTATTTCTCTCCCGTTTGTATTCCCATATTTATGCGGATTTTAGCTATCATATATCGTCACTTTAAACATATTTATCTCCAATATGTATTCACTTCTCATTACAACGGCATTCGACGTAAAAACGTGCAATTGAGACAACTAAACAGTTGAACGCAGGAGATATTTCTGTTCCGTTATTTGCTTGCATCCTGATATGGTTGAGTATTATAATACTAGGGCTAAGACACAAATGACAAGTTGTTTTATGTATTTGAATAGCAAATAATATTTTCTGTAATTCCTGAGACTCCCAAATTAAATGTTCACACCAGGTCACACCTCCAAATAAAACGACCGATCACACAACCGATTGCAACAGGCTGGGAATACTCGCAGCTATTTCCGATCACTCGCACTACCAGTCACAAGTAGTCGTGCTGCCGGCTGCAAAATTCTGCAAGTGATTGCAGGTAGTCGTACGACAATTCGAAAGCAATCGTACGATATGTCTAAAATCGTTGGGATCACACCCACGATTGCTACAGCCATTTGTTATGCGATCAGTCTTTTCAGTGCTCGCAGTGTGACTGCAACGTCTGCGATTGACCCCGACCTTCTCGCGATTATCCCGGTCTGCGAGTTGTCGGAGAACAGCGTAGCTCGACTATTCGCTTCGTCAGAGACCATCAAATTATACAAATGACATATACAATCAGAAAAAATGTATCTCTTTTCATATAATCAATGCTTTCAGATAAAAACAAGCAGTTGTATTCTCCTTGATATACAATATAATCAAATGAGAAAGGGGACATTTAAGAAAAACAAAACGATATATAGATATATATATATAGAGAGAGACAGACAGACAGACAGACAGACAGTGACAGACGGGGCGGGGCGGGCGGTGAGGGGTTTCATAGTGAGGGGTGGAGGGTAAGGGGGCCGATTGCCATGAAAGAGAGAGGGGAGAGAGAGAGAGAGAGAGACGGGGCGGGCGACGAGGGGTTTCATGGTGAGGGGTGGAGGGTTAGGGGGCCGATTGCCATGTGAAACTGAATGCCTTGTGTACCCATAAACAATTTAACTTAACAAAGGTGAACATTGTGAAACTGTAGGCACACGATATGGTTGGAGTGGTTTTATAATTGGGCAAGGTACCTATGTACCTTTGAACAATATCAACAACACAGAAACAACACAGAAACTTGTAGAAAATACGTATGCACGCATGTAGATAATGATATAAGGAATCTCATGCCAACATTTGGATGAGCTATTACAAGTTCTTTAAGCGAGACTGATGTTTTACATCAGCTTAACTTTGCTCTGCCTTTATTACACAGTTTATGGGTTCCATGTAGGCCAGAATTTATAAAATACAAAATTACTTATGCAACCCTTTTGTGCCAAGTTATTTGAAAATCCGTCCAGGCATGCAAGTTATTGACCGGATACGATTTGACCTTTGACCTCTAAATGTGACCTTGACCGTGGGGCCACAGACCTGGATTTTGCGCGCGACACAGCGTCTTGTTGTGGTGAGCACTAGTGCCAAGTTATTTGAAAATCCGTCCATGAATGCCAGAGTTATTGACCGGACACAATTTGTCTTTTGACCTCCAAGTGTGACCTTGACCTTGAAGACCTAAGTTTTGTGCGCGACACATCGTCTTGTTATGGTGATCACGTGTGCCAAGTTATTTAAAAATCCCTGCAGGGGTTGTGACGTTACGGTCCGGACACGAAATTACATACCTGTTTTTCACCTATGAACAGCAAGTGTGACCTTGACCTTTGAGGTACGGACCTGGGTTTTGCGCGCGACACATCGTCTTGTTATGGTGATCACTTGTGCCAAGTAATTTAAAAATCCCTGCAGGGGTTGTGACGTTACGGTCTTGACACGAAATTACGACCTGTTTTTGACCTATAAACATCAAGTGTAACCTTGACCTTTGAGGTACGGATCTGGGTTTTGCGGGGGACACATCGTCTTGTTATGGTGATCACTTGTGCCAAGTTATTTAAAAATCCCTTTAGGGGTTGTAACGTTACGGTCCGGACACGAAATTGCGTACCTGTTTTTGACCTATGAACTTCAAGTGTGACCTTGACCTTTGAGGTACGGACATGGGTTTTGCGGGGGTCACATCGTCTTGTTATGGTGATCAATTGTGCCAAATTATTTAAAAGTCCCTGCAGGGGTTTTGACGTTACGGTCCGGACACGAAATTGCGTACCTGTTTTTGACCTATGAACTTCAAGTGTGACCTTGACTTTTGAGGTACGGACCTGGGTTTTGCGGGGGACACATCGTCTTGTTATGGTGATCACTTGTACCAAGTTATTTAAAAATCCCTGCAGGAGTTGTGACGTTACGGTCCGGACACGAAATTGCGTACCTGTTTTTGACATATGAACTTCAAGTGTGACCTTGACCTTTGAGGTACGGACCTGGGTTTTGCGGGGGACACATCGTCTTGTTATGGTGATCACTTGTGCCAAGTTATTTAAAAATCCCTGCAGGGGTTGTGAAGTTACGGTCCGGACACGAACTTCGGAATGACGGACAGAATCCGGACGGACGGACGGACGGACGGACGGACAGACGGACGGTGCGATTACAATATGCCCCCGAAATATTTTTTTCGAGGGCATAAAAAAATAAAAGAAGACAAATATGCCTCCAGTTAGATTTGAACCCATGACCTGAATAATTCAAGGGGACATTTATCAATTTAAGGGCAATACTTGAGGTTGAGGGGTTGGTGTTGGCTCTTGAAAAGGGATATTTCCAGGTGGATCTTGGTCAAAAGTAGCTTTACTTTGGTAAAAAAGTGGGAAGTAAAGAAAAAAGTACTTTCAGAGATCAAAGGGGTAGTGGATGAAGAGGTGAGGTAAATAATAAAAAAAAATCTTAGGTGTTTGGGGGTCACTTGAAAAGTGTGTTGTTGTTTTTAAAAGGTGCCAGGTATTCTCATTAGAATTTGCTTCCTTTGGGGTAAAACAAAAGCCAGGAAAGGGAGGTGGGAAGGAAACTATATTTTGCCGGGTGACGGGTGGGAGGGCTGAGAACTGCTGATAAAAAGGGCAGTAAGAGATGGGGTAAATATGGAAAACAACTTCTTGTTGACGTACTTGTTTCCAGAGGGGTGTAGAAGGCCTTAGATAAAAAAGGGAGAGGTAGTTTAATACAAATCTGGGTACTGTGGTGTGTGTGTGTGTGTGTGTGTGTGCGTGCGTGCTTGCGTGCGTGCGTGCGTTCGTGTGTGCGTGCGTGCGTGTGCGCGTGCGTGTGTGTAGGGGATGGGATGGGGTAATTAATTTTGGAGGATATTCTCTTAATAGGCGGAGTGGTATGCATCTGTGTGCGAGTAACTTCATCCTTCAAAGTTGGATGGGGGCGAGTTGTACATTTGGGTTAAAAGCATTCCCTAGTGAGGCTTGATATAATCTGAAACAGACCATTGCGATGTGGGGGTTTGAATTATTAATTGTGTGACCAAAATCAAACTGTGTTTGTATTTTAGCACCAGTAAACTCTAGAAAAGTAGGGATAAAAGTCAAAGAGGAAATGTAGCATTCAAGAACAATAGTCTATCCAAAACATGTATTGAAACAAACAACAATTACAAAGGCATAATAGGCAAACTATGACATCTCAAACATAAACGTGTTGACAATAGCGCTACCGCCTTAGAACGGACAGTGGCGAAAAAAGGATACTGGGGATTAAATCAGATTCTCGCGTTTACCAAACTTCACTCTTACCCTATTTCATCCCAATAAAATTGGACAGTGTAAATAAAGATATCCCCGCCAGGTAATATTCTCTAACAAACTAGGCAGCAATGTTAATTTTGGTCAAAATGTAAGTTTCTGGCTGTGTATGATATGTATATATTACGATAAGACAGTACAGGTATAGTGTATACATGTTGAACAAAATGTTTTTCGTAAGTAACTAAATTGTACATAAGCATGTACATTGTTTATGTATATATCATATATATACAATTGCTTCTTTTTTGTATCGATAAAATGGAACAAAATCCCAGTTATATTACATACATTTCAACTACAAAATGCGTAACCTGTATTAAATTTTGTTATATTTTGTATATTTCAAACAAACTAAAGCATTGTTATTTACAATAAATTCATTTTCTAAAAGTCATTTTTACTTTCTACGGACCCATAACATTTGCTAACAGCACACACTACGGATGTAAGTCCGCTAAAATTACCACAGTGAAGAATAATGTAACATGTATGATAGAACATCATGAAATATAACCCAGGTATATATAACGGAATTCTTTTATAGAACTTGCAAATCTTTAATTACCTCCCTTTAAACTAAATCTCAATTCAATTCAGATTAATTTTATGCAAGGTAAACATTTCAGATTTCTCAAAAATTGCTTTTGAAAACATATTAGTTTAAACATATACCATTCGAATGCTGCTCATTTGGCATTTCTTACAATCATAAGTATCAAAAGTTGCTATGAGTAGTTCTGGGGGCGGTTTGGCATTACGACTGCGCAAGGGTGGGCGCCATTTTGTTTTCTAAAAATAGAACGTGTTAGGTCGCGTATGCGCGGCCTCATTTGTATTTGAATGAATGTATTGTGGTAGCGGGGATTAGTGACAGGATCTTTGAACAAAAGGTATTGACATTTAAGCTTAACCTGTGGGCATTATAAAGACAGGATGTCTGAGTTCCTTTCGTATAAAAAGCGCAGAGGGGGTTAGTGACAGGATGTTACAACAAAATGTATTGACATTTAGACTTAATCTGTGAAAATTATAGAGACAGGATGCCTGGATATCTTTGGTATAAAACCATGACTTTGTATATGGTATTCTTGGCAGATTTAGCATTAAGGATATTAGATATATTAGAATAATTAAAAAAAAATGAAAATTGTTAACACTAATGACCAAAAGTATTGTAAACTTATATATAATATGCTTAAAATAGATGCTGATTTATACCCAAATAAAGTATCTTGGGTTACACGTGTACAAGATTTATTATCAAGGTTAGTGTTTCATGATGTTTGGCTCCAACAAAATTTGGCAATAATCATGTTTTCTTAAGTATATTTAAACAACGTTTATATGATAATAGCTTACAAACGTGGCAAACTCGTATAGATAATTCAACCAGAGCTGTATTTTTTAGAGAAGTTGTTACATTTGGTACTCAACATTTTCTTAGTACTCTTAATATACCTAAATTTAGAATCGCTATGACGAGACTTATTGTTTCTTCTCATAATTTGTGTATAGAATCTGGCAGATGGCAAAGACCGAGAATGCAGGTCGAAAACAGATTATGTACTGTTTGTCAAAAAATAGAGGACGAATATCATTTTTTATTAGAATGCTTACTGTATAATGATTTGCGTAAAACGTATATAAACCGCTTCTACTGGACTAGACCAAGCATGTATAAATTAAAATTACTGTTCGAAACTCAAAATCAAAATGTAAAAAAGAAATTAAGTGTTTACATCTTCAAAGCATTTGAACTCAGAAAAATACAACATTCATAGTATCATTTGTAGAATAATCTCAGATTGTTACATGTCTGTATACACAGTTAAAACGTTTTACCTTTTACTTTTGTACACTGATCATAATGTTGTTTTTTGTGTGATTTTGTTTTGTTTTTGTAGAACTTTGGAAATCAAATAAATAGTAGAGAGCATTGTGGTATTTACAAACAAAAACGGCTATCACCTATCGATGATTATACTGTAATATAAACTATATATGATAGTTTAGATAGTAGAATATCAATACAGATTATCTTCATAGTGGCAATATAATTTGAAAGGCTGTTTCTCACCTTCTCCGTTTATTTCTTCTCCGCTTATTTTCTGTCATAAATTGTGTATATAGCATATATTCATATTACTAAAAATGCTGTTTGTTATCTTGCTATGTCAATTGCTTGTATGAATGTAAACTATGTCTCACGGGCCTCTGGCCTATTGATTGATGAATAAAGTCTTCTTCTTCTTACATATACAGGTAATCGAAAATTAATCTTTGTTTTTGAATAAATGTAATGTTATGAAAAAAATGGTGAAAATGTTCAGTTTTGGAGTTAGAATGTCTCTTCAAAGACGTCTAGTCGAAAAAAAAGTGTGAAGACCTACCTTTTCTTGATACACATATATGTTTTGTTGACAACATAAATGATCACAAATGACGCAAACAAAATGAAGAAAAACGAAAGCTTAAAATTTGATTACCATCTTAAATCCTACATCATATCCATAGCTATGAGAATGTAAAACATGAAACAATTCTGTTGTCAAATATAACTACGATTTAAAAAACACAATTCTTAAAGTTGAAAATGTCAAAACATTCTTAAGTTAATTACTCAAACTGAATAAATCCCCATTTATTCTCTGCCTTTTTCATATTAGTTACAGTGATATTACTGTTATGGGATCACGTGACATAAATGGTCGACTCTGATTGGTCCAAACTTTAAATACCCATAACTACCTCATTAATATACCAAATCCTATCATTTCGAGGTATTTCAAGAGCTATTCGATGACGAGTATAAACCGGAAATAGACCATAAAACAACCGGAAGTGACGTCATTATAATCTAAAATTATTTAAACATGTTTGGTGTCATTTTAAACGTTTTTTCAAGTCCCGTAAAATACAAGATAATGTAAAATAATACAAACGCACTGCCATTGATTTGACTATTTTTAGTTCAAAAGTTTAATATCTGTCTTTAAACACATACACATTAAATGAACACCTACGAGAAACGAATCAAAAAATGTTTTGCGAACGCCACACGCATGCCATCGTACCGTTGTGATTACATATTTTCAGCTTCACTTCAGCTCCTTATCATATTTTATGACCATGCTTTCTCACTTTGCTTATTCTCCATTTTGCTGAATAAATATTCCATATCGCACTGCAGTGGTATAATTAGTAAAACGGCACACTCATCTTATAACATCAGAGATAATATGCACTTCTCAAAATGTATTTTTATAGCAGTATTAACTATAACACTATTACTATGGCTTACAACGATTATATTACTGTCCGGTGACATACACCCTAACCCAGGTCCTGTTTCCTGAACTAGTCCGTCTACACGGTCGTCATCTTCCTCAACCAATTAGTCCACTCGGATATGTTAGACATTTCCAATCATCTGTCACTGGTCCATTATAACGCGCAAAGTATTTAGCCAAACTTAGATATTATAAATGATGAACTGCATAATTCAGACATTCTATTATTCTCTGAAACTTGGCTCACTGACTCCATTTTTACCGAAAGCCTACGATTCCCAACCTTTAATATCTCTGAACGCCAGGATCGACCAGGTGACAGCCATGGTGGCTTTATGATATACGTTAAAGGTCCGATCTAGAAATAACCCAATTAGAATGTATTTGGACTGATTTATCCCTGAACCAAAAACGTGTACTGGTAGGTGTTTTTTACAGGCCACCTAATTCTGATGTTACGTATACTAATATGATAGAGGATTTAATCAATCTTGCTATCGACACAGGAGTTAAAAATATCATTATTACGGGTGATTTTAATTTTAATATGTTAAATCAGTATACTTCGCGAAAGGTTGATATGTCAGCAATTTGATCTAGTTCATACTATTAACGAACCCACTCATTTTACCGAGACATCTGCTTCTCTAACTGACATCCTTTTACTAAGTAATATAGACTCCCTTATTACATGCGGTGTTGCCAAACCTTTTCTTAACCAAGATACCAGCTATCACTGTCCTTAATATGGCATCTTTAAATTTACAAAACCAAAATTTAAATCTTTCACCAGGAAAATTTGGAAATATGATGAAGGGGACTACGACCACCTGCGACTAAAAGTAAATCAAATTAATTGGGATGAATTAACCAATAATGATGTTAATATGTACGCAAAATATATTTCTGACATAACAAAATCACTTAGCGAAAGCTGCATACCTAATAAAACCGTAGGAATAAGACTGCCGTGGTTCAATAAAAATGTCAAGACAAAAATAGAGCAAGAAAAAGGGCATACAGAAAAGCCAAACGAACGAACCTTATCCAAAATTGGGACAAATTTAAACGTTTAGAAAACGACACAATTGCAAAAATACGTGCATCAAAACAATCGTATTATGACAACCTCTCCAATAAGCTTATATGTTCTACTCTCTCTCTCTTCTAAAGATTGGCGGAAGACTCTTAAAACATTTATAAAGCATAATGAAACTTCATCCATTCCTTTCTTAAACAAATTGACTTAAACACGCTTTCTTTCAACAACAGTCACTTCTAAATTATGTAAATATTCCCCCTCCTATACCGACATACTGGAATACCCATTCATCTCTTGAACTGTCCGCACTAACTCAACCTGAAGTTTCCTCAGTCCTTAAATCACTCAATCTATGCAAAGCTATGGGCCCTGACAAGATTAACAACCGTGTCCTGCGAGAGTTAGCCGACGAACTAAGTACCCACTTGCGAATTTTTTTTAATTCTGCGATATCAGCGGAAATCTTTCCAGATATCTGGAAAGAGGCCTTTGTATGTGCTGTCCTTAAAAAGGGTGATCCATCGCTCATTAACTGTAGACCGATATCTCTTCTTAGTGCCGTAGATAAAGTGTTCGAAAGACTTTTGTTCAAACACATCTTTAACTTCTTTCGTGACAATAAATTTCTTACTGCATTTCAGTCAGGATTCATTTCTGGTGATTCAACTGTTAATCAACTAACATATCTTTACAATGCGTTTTGCCAAGCTTTAGATGCCGGTAAAGAAGTACGTGTAATATTTCTAGATATCAGTAAAGCCTTTGACCGAGTCTGGCATAAAGTTCTTCTTATCAATCTAAAAGCAGCGGGAATTTCTAATGATGTAACACTACAGCCTTGCCACTGTACTGAACCTAACAGTTACAAATGTAATACAATTGTAATTCAAGTTCACCCCTGTTAATCCCTCTTATAACTAATCATGCAATGGAAGATTCCTAGTAATGTCAGGTAGTTGTTGGCTAATCATCTGAACTTAACACCTGTTAATGTTTTTCTAGGGAAACTATGAAGTCTGGGAGTTAAGAGGTATTTGGGTTGAAAGGTCTTTGGGTAATTTATGCATACTCTGAGGTAATCACCGTGGCGTTAACCTGTAGCTACACAGGTCGATGTCCATATGTGAGGCATGACTAACTGCCGAAAGGTATTCTGGGGGAATCTTCTAATATAATACTGAGCGCACAGAAAGTCTAGAAGAGTCGGTAGTTAAAGAGTGAGAGTCAGTTTCAATACTTGTATCCACAATATGGATTCCTGTAGTCTAAGACAGGGTGTGGGATAAGTTAAACTATACTATGTAAGCCAGTATAGTATCCGGGCAGTCATCGTTACATACTAATTGGAAGATTTTAACATTTGAAAGTTTCTAAATACTATTTTACTTTGTGAACCTAAGACATTTAATAATAGGGACTATTAAGTAATCAACAAATGGACGTACTAAAAAACCACTATACTAAACGGATATGTTTATATATATAACAGGATTATGAATGTGTAATTATTCGGACTGTTTTATATGTACCAATAAATTATGGAAATCACAACGCGAAGTCCGGACCTTGTTATTAAATGTACCAAGCATAGCATACGACCCCGTAGTGCTACAATGATCTTTCAAAATTACTGTCGAGTTACCTTGAGAACAGGCGCCAACGCGATTTCCGTAGGATTGTTTTTACTAGTTTTTAATCAGCAGCCTAATTATAATTATAATTTACAACTCGTGCTATTCTAATAAATGGCAATATATTGCTGTTAGCAGGACATGTGTGTCTAACTTGTTAATTTAGCAATTTAAATGGAAATTGACGTTACATTGGCATTTGGGTCTAATAGGACCGCTTTATATATGGTGTTCTTAAGTAGTCTACTTCGTATTTTTACTTTCTGTTAAGTATTTTGCTAAAATGTTTGATTGAATTGGGCCACCAACACACGAAAAAGGTTATATGGCGCCTAACAGGCATGATGAACATGCTAGGCTCATCTTCCATGTACATCGAGATAAAATATGGAAAATGGGCCTAGAACCTTCTCACCCTGAACTGCAGAGTTGCTGCAAATTCTATCGTAGAATCTCCATTTACGCTGGAGCCACGTTCTTGTTTTTCTGCCACTGCTCTTTTGATGTGAGCGAGATAGCACCTGAAACAATGCAGGGATCATGATGAAGACCTTTAATGAACATGAACAAAAAATGATAAAATGGACATGAATTTGAGGGGATTCTACCCCTCTGCCTAGCCCTCCAAATGGATCTGCAGTGGCCCTATTCTTTGCCCCGTGACCAAACGGGGGCCCACGGGAACCACACGGGGCGAAAATGATTATAAAGATTTGAAAAGGAATGACAGAGGAAGCTTTCACTTTAAAAATCCGGTAGTAAAACGACGTTCGTGCGTATAGCACCCTGTATAAATGTCCAAAGATTTGTAAAAACAATGAACTTTTCAGAATAAACACAAATAACGAACTGATATTCGCAATTGTAATTCAATTTAAAATGCTTGTCAAGATCGTCAATCCTTTCTGTATAACTGTACAAAGTAGCTCATTGAAATAATGAAAACTTTCCGAGATAAAGCATTTTAAAGTCGACTGGGTAAAAAAAAATAGCGAACCGGAATCTCAGATGTGTTTTACAAGTGCGAACGAAGAAGTCAGATTGAACATTTCAGATGCGAACGGGAAGTTCAGATTGTTTTAAGCATTTCTTTCGCGTTTTTGACGATTGCTATGGTAACCACTGTACATTTTGGATTGAAACTTAACAAGAGTACTAACTATCGTACTTGTTGCTATAAACTAGAAATGTGTCCATGAGACACGGATTACCCCAATGACAACAACCAGCGGAAAACGTAAATGTTTACCATGACAAAAAGCCTAACTCAGGTAGTACAAGGTCGATTTCGACGCAGATTCGGTATGCACATTTTGAAATCATAGGTAAGCATCTTGAAAGGTTCGAAGCAATCGCTTGAAAACTGTGGGAGGAGATGGAAACACAAACTATTTTAAAGTAAACTTCGATGAAACAATTGAAGCACCACAATTGGTGCGAACGCCGGATTACGAATTCAACATTTTAACGGAAAATCTAAGTAAAAAGGGCGATAATTCAGATAAAACACATGACAGACTTATGGTTCTTGTCATAAAAGATTGTGTAATGATAAATAATGAACATGTGTGCCAAATGTCATAGCTTTCCTACAATTTGTTTTAATCGCCAAACTATAAAATAGGGCCATAACTCTGGTAATACAAGGTCGATTTTCAAGCGGAATCGGTATGCCTATCAACATCATATGTAAGCATCCTGTAAAGTTTCAAAACAATCGGTTGAAAACTGTGGGACTGAGGAGACAGACACACAAACTATTCAAACGTAACATTTCACGAAAAAGGGCCGTATCTTCAGTAACACAAGGTAGATTGTCACGTCAAATCGATATGCACATCTTGACATAATAGGTATAAGCATCCTATAAAGATTCGAAACAATCGGTTGAAAACTGTGGCAGGAGATAGACAAACACACTTTTTGGAACGGATATGGCTTCATCATTTGGGTGTGTGTGTGTAAAAAGCGTACAATGTTGGCAACAGGCTGTTCCAACAGATATATCTTTAAAACACTAAGTTTTATAACAAACAGCGTATTTAAATTATTCAAGTCGGAAAAACAGATACAATAAAACATAATGTAGAAAGATCGAAATATATAATCAATTGGATCTTTCTACGGGGTATGAAAAACATAAGTTTCTTTAAAGTTAAGTTAGCCGAAAGCGCTTCGAGTTTCACGCACTTTAAATTAGCCAAATATTTTTCATAGCCCTTAAAACTAACTATTCAGTTCAATCCTTAATTAAAAGAATACTCCTCTGCTTCGATGATCTCTGCTTCAAATTCGTCTTCTTTTATTCCCTCTGATTTTTTTCATTCAGTTCGTTCATCAAAGCCATTTTCTGTGTCATAATGCTGAGGATGTTCGATAATCCTGTTTTACTTTTAATACGTTGTGTCGTCTAATTTTCACACCGATGCCCTGCCCGAATATATTTCACTCGAAATCATTTTGCGGGTTGATCCTGGTCACGGCATCAGTATCGTAAAGTGAAAGATTTTGGGTAGATCTAGGTGAAACAAACACGTCTTACACCTTTCAATCATATATTCTGATTATATACATGTTATCAGCGTATACAACGACGTCATGCACACAAGACGTTAATTTAGCATAAGCATGTGACGTTACGTTGCATTAAAGGAGAATGGCCACTATTTGTGTAGTATTATCAATTAACAAATTTAACTCTTAAAGTTCTTGTAGTCTCGGAGAGAAACATACATTGTTTTGTTTTGTTTGTTTGTATGGTGTTTTACGTCATTTTCAACACATGTAAGATTATATATGACGGTCGATTTTTTGTGGTGGAGGCAGACCACCCACTTTTCCTCGGTAGAACTAATACATATATTGAAAAGCGCTACTAAGTTGTATGTAAAAATAACTATTATTTGCATGACGTAGATACTACTTTCACGACTGCGAGACTGCATGGGGAAATGAGGTAATTCTGAATTATATAGCTGCACAACTATTGCCAGATAATTGATAAATACATTTACCTGTGGTTTACTTTACCTGTTCAAAGTTTTCTACGTCATCAAATAAAATCTTATTCTCGCTTTTCACAGATATATGCAATGTGTGAATTGTAAATATCTATTGTTGTGCATTGATTTCGATTTAAATAAACATGAACATGTTCATGAAGCAAAACATGGCCGGAGAACTTTTAAGTAATATATATCGAGCTATATATATATATATATAGCTTATATATGTCAGTAATGTTTATGCAAAAATGAAACGAAGTTCAATTACCTTATATGTATAAAGGGTCATAAGCCTACCATTATGTTTTCGAAATCAACCAGAAACAAACTCAGCATGATGTTTGATACCAAACAGTTTCGCAGAAAATACTGACTGAATACTTGAAACGGATTACAAAATATAAATTGAATTGAATGTTGTTTAACGGCTCATCAACACATTATAGGTTATTTAGAGCCGCCCCAGAGAGAGGGGATGGATACATAGGAATCCGGGAACCTGCCCTACTCTTATTATCAAATAGATTCCTATGGATCTTTTACGTGCTCGGAGGATAAACCGATACACGGGACCGCCCGGTTTACGTCCCCATCCGACGGACGAACAAAATATAAAAAGCCCATAACTCTGCCAATATTTTCTAGAACTGACCGTAATCGAATTTGAAACTAGACATATTAACAACAAATATGGACGGAGTATCTCAAGTAGTTTTCTTTAATATGACCAGAAACTTTGCTCTTATTTTTTGTTCAAAGTATAAACAGCATATATAGCTCAGTCAGTATCTTGTATCTTGTAGAATTTGACCTTAATCGAACTTATTATTATTATTATTTATTACTAGATATATTACAACTAATATCGAATAGCTCAAACGGTTTTCTTTAAAATGAGAGGAAAGCAATACGGGACGGACTGACGGATGGACAGACAGACTATGTTCCACTAGTATATACTGTGATCTCAGGATGTAAATTTTAGTCAACATTTGTCCAGTAGTTTCTGAGACATGTCTATGTCCTTTTTATTTACCGTATGTGTATAGTTCTTTGAGAAAAATGATCAATATGAGCCATAATGATCGCTTCGACCGGAAGTCCGTCTGTTGCATCGTTCCATACGTTTGACTTGCCAGGATGTACGGCATAATATGGAGGTGTTGGATGTGAAAGCTAAACATAATTATGGCAGCCAAATAGTAACAAGACTAGAAGTATACCTGCAGGATGTGTGTCACTTGTTGAATTGAATTGGGTTTTTTAAAGCGCACCAACACAGGGAAAGGTTATACGGCGCCTAACAGGAATGCACATGCCAGGCTCATCTTCCATGTACATAGAGATAAAATATGGAGAAAGGGCCTAGAATCTTCTCACCTACCGAACTGCAGAGTTGCAGCAAATTCTATTGTAGACACTCCATTTACGGAGCCACGTTATAGTTTTTCTGCCACTGCTCTGGTGATTTGAGCGAGATGGCACCTGAAACAATGCAGGGGTCATGATGAAGACCTTTAAGAAGCATGAACCAAAAAATGATAAAATGAACATGAATTGGGGTGAGGGGGTGGGGGTCTACCCCCACTGCCTACCCCTCCAACGGGATCTGCATTGGCCCTATTATTTGCCCCAGAACCCAACGGGGCTCCCGGAACCACTTGTTGAAGACATGCACATCTTTATTGTTTAATGGAAAGCTCATATCACTATATATTGATGTGGCTATTGACATAATATATCCACCTTTTTTGAAAAAAAGAAACGTTTCAGGGAATATTGTTTTCGTGACCACACAATTCTGAAAGCGGAGTATGACCGTGACCTTTATAATGGTGTGATCATGTAACAGTAAAAAGTAGTACAAAGAAACTTTTATTTAGTTTTTAAAACTAATATTATAAAATAGTGTATGCATATATGTTATAATGTGTATCTATAAGATTTCCGTATGTTTATGATAAATTGAACAGGAGAGCTATATGAAGGTCACTCGGTACAATATATAAATGTTGGATTGAACATGCCATTTTAAAAGGGGTCATTCGGTTAATTATATAACCAGGGAATATATTAGTTCGTTTAACACGATATCAAATGATTAACATGACTTAATTGTTAAGCACTAAGACGGCGAAACAAGGACAAAATTAATACACAATGCATTATCAGCGGTCATAAAATGCACCTGTTTCAGAATATTTACTAATTAAATATTAACAATTACCTCACAAATTTGACAAGACTAGGACTAGTATATAAACGCCGATACAAATACTAATAAATTGTATACCAGGTTTCATTACACTAGAAGTCAGTCATCTTGCTTATGTTGCAGAAAAAATGAAATTTATGTTTTGTTTTTCTGTTCTTTAATATTTATAAAACATACGTGGCGATATTTAGTCATAAATATACTGAACAAAAAAAGAAACTTGCGCATTTTAAGCTGTGATTTGCATAGGGTTGACTTTATTACACTTTGTACACCAATCTAGATATAATTTCATCATTTTATACTTATCACTCAATCATTCTGATCAATATTAATAATCATCGAAAACCAGAGTTAGTGTGTTGCTGCTAAAACATGTTTTATTCAAATTGCGAAATCACTATATTTGTATTATAAAGGGAGGTAATCTGAAAATATTCATTCTTGAAAGCTGTATGGCGCAAAAATGAGTGAACAGGTCAGCTTACTTTCTCCGTCTTTTTGGTGCTGGGGTTATCTTCTGTTTATTTCAAAACAAAACTGTGTTAAATCAAAGTTTAAACAACAAGACCCGGAAATGCTGTTTAAACCAAAATAAGGGGAATAACTGTGCGTACAAGTTTGATTCAAGGAAAATTGTTTTCATGACAGTGCTGGCCTTTTAACAAATGTATTAACATATAAGACCAAACAAAATATATTTTCATTCTGTCTACATGTATGGGTAAAGTTGCGGAAGTTTCTTTTTTTGTTGAGTATAATATCAATGTTAAATGATTTTGAATTGAATGTTGTTTAACGGCTCATCACAGTAGAGGTTATTTAGAGCCGCCCCAGAGAGAGGGGAAGGATACATAGGAATCCAGGAACCTGCCCTACTCTTATTATCGAATAGATTCCTATGGTTCTTTAACGAGCTCGGAGGATAGACCGATACACGGGACAGCCCGGTTTACGTCCCCCCATCCGACGGACGAGGCTAAGGGAAAGTGTCTTGCCTAAGAACACACCGACGGAACTCAGTGGCCCAACGAAGGATTGAACCGGAGCCTCCGGTTACAAATCCGCCGCGCTACCGACTGCGCCACGTCAGCCCTCAAATGATTTTGAAAGAAGATATAAACAATATGAGGATGCATATGAATGCCATTTTATTAAATGATACATAGGGTATGCATGTTTTTAATAATAACACACGATATATTTAATGTGTTTAATGTTTGAAGCTAAATAACTGTAATACCGAGTTTTATTACACTAGAAGTCAGTTGGTCTTCTTATTTTTGCAGTTATAAGTCGATAACACGTCTCACAAATCCATCGTGAGATGATGAAGAGACTACAACGTCCAAATCGCTGTGACATTTTTTTGTCACAGACTATTGTCATCATGTGTAAATATTGAAATAAATATTGAAAAGGGGATCCCTTGGAATCAACAAACACAAACAAAGAGAAAATAGTAGCAGGCTTGGTTTACTGAGCCTGTTCATGAGAGGTAATGTGAAGTGCAACACCTCTCACGCCTCCTAGCACCGGCTTAAGCGATATTCTACTTAAAAGCAACAACTTTTGGACTTGATGATCCCAAAGGACCTGTAAGTAATAAACACTCCTGATTTGTAGTCGGTGCGACTTTTTACGGCCACCACACAGCACGAAACAAACGCTAGTGTAAATGTCAATACAAATACTGAAAAGGGGATCCCTTGGAAGCAACAAACACAAACAAGAGATAAAAGTATCAGACTATGTTTTATTGAGTCTGTTTGATAAAGAATATGAATAAATACGAAGACGAAGATTCTACCAAATGTGACCAAACTATGGCTTTTGAACTCATAATTTGACCTTGACAGTGACACTGACATTTATACATTGTAAAGCCTTTAAAAGGTCAAGCGACTATTGTCATGATGCGTATATACCGACAGATCGAAGATGAAATATAGCCAATGGAAAGTCTTTGTGACGCCGTGTCGAAGGACGGACAGAGGCAAGACGACTTCAAGGACAGACTGATCGCTATATAAGCATTTTACTTCAATAAGAGATTCACAAACAATAGCGATCCAGTTTGTACATAACCCAATAGTTTTCATGTAATAGAGCAGATCAGTCATGCGGAATTACAAAAGCAGATCAGTTTTATGCACTGATCAACTTGCTAGCATTAGTACAATGCCACTTTGTTTTCGAGTTAATAGACAAAATCAATCATGCACATGATGCAAAATGAACATTTGTCTAGACAACTCTAAACGTATTCGGCATTTGTTCTAAAGGTCCGAATTATAGATTGCCTCCTATGATTGATTTTAATGCATGCCATGGTCAGATCGCCCAATCCATTGAGGATTTTAGTATTAAATGGTGTCGTAGAGAACATGCCGACCCTTAAATAACAGTATTAACTTCTATACGGCTAACCCCTCCCTACTTCCCCCTAGACCTAGGTTTTCATTTCGTAATTTAAAATCAGGAATCAAGGTATGTCATAAGATTGTTTTAGTCCCTGCTAAGATCAATATAACTATTGTTTGACGCCTCCATTACGTCAATGTTTTATCTCAGGAACTCGGGAGTATTATGTATATACCCCCAGTGCAATCTACTGTTGATTCGTTGTGTCGAAGCATATCACTCAGTGCAAGATTTTCAAGGCTAGAACAGACGAAACTTCCAACGATGGACTGGATTCCCAAATTACACAACCAACCATATAAAGCCCGTTTTATTTCCAGTTCTGGTCTTGCACCACTACTAATATCTCCAAACCTTTAACATCTTGTCTTACTGCCGTTAAAGATCACGTTAAAATAATATTGTGCTAAAGCTTATGAAAACTCTGGAATTAACGTATTTTGGTCTATTAAATATTCAGGCGACATTCTTGAGAAAAATTGCAATAAACGTCAAGCTTCATTTATAAGTACTTATGCTTTTTCTACATTATATACAACTTTACCACACAACCTTATCAACGACAAGCTTATTGCTTTCATTCAAAACTTTTGCTAGGGAAAATACTACATTTTTGGCCTGTAACAATATTAAAGCGTTGTTTAATAACGGCAGTTTGAACAATTACAATATGTGGACTTGCCATGAAGTTTGTGAATCACTTATTTTTATATAAGATAACATTTTCGTCAGGTATGGAACTACCGTTTGAGAACAAATTGTTGGTATCCCTAGGGGTACGAACTGTGCACCCCTTGTCGCAGATTTGTTTTTATATTGCTATGAAAGAGATTTCATGTGGAGTCTTTCACCAGATACACAGGCAGATGTTATTGAAGCCTTTAATGACACCTCTCGGTATCTGGATGGCATATTGAACATAGACAACCCTTTCATTTTTACTATGGTTAATAATATGTAGCCTTAAGAACTTCAACTTAACAAAGCCAATATTTCTGATATTAACGCTTCTTTTCTCGATTTACATCTCTCTATTGAAAATGGTGAAATAATTAGCATCATTTATGACAAGAGAGATTAATTTTGATATTGTTAATTATCCCCATCCCAATCTGATATTCCCCCGAGCAACTTCTTATGGGATCTATGTGTCTCAACCTATTCGTTTTTCTAGAGCTTGTACTCGAGCTGAGGACTAATATTCGTAATCTTTGTATAACTAAAAATCTATTCGTAATCTTTGTATAACTAAAGATCTATTCCATCAGGGCTACCGTTACCATAAACTGTAAAACATTTGCAAAATGGTATTATCGTAACCCTGATCTTCTTTCCAAATATAAAAAGTAATTTAATCTTCTGTGATTTACAAACTTCGTAAGATCCTTTTCATACTATCTTTGTTAAACTTGCTGAAAGAGATTACGACCCTATCATGACCCTATCATTTTGCAACGCACTGCATGCTTGGTGGCGGACCCATTTACAGTTTGCCACTATGCTTTCCTCTTTGATTATGCGATGAAAGTAATGACTGTGGATCCTATGATGACGTCTACCTAAATATTCAAAGGACGGTAGCGTTTGATGCTTCCGTGCAGATTGTAGACCGTATGATGACGTTAACCTAAATTCTCGAGACCGTAGGCTTTGATGCTTCCGTGCAAATTGTGGACCCTATGATGACGTCTACTTGAGGTTCAAAAGGACGGTGACATTGTCTTGTCGCGTCCTCTGGTTTATTCTCTTGTTGCTCTGGATTCTGCCAAATCATTGAGTACCTTCGTTGTGGCTTTAGATATGCGATTGTTGTGGGATTTTTTGTATTTATATATACGAGCGTATACGAGCATTCTTTGTGTTTTACTTACATTGCCTATTAATGCTGCCTTGTTGGTTAGAGAATATTTCATAGCGGGGATTTCTTTATTTACACTGTCCCGTTTTAGTGGGATGACAGTAGGGTAAGTGTGAGGTTTGGTGCACCCTAGAACCTGGTTTAAACCTCCAGCGGCATTTTTTGGCACTGACCGTTCCAAGGCGATAGCCTTATTGTCAACACTTTTTGTGTTTGTGACGTCATTTGCCTTTATTCTTTTCTATGTCAATTTGACATGCCATCCCAGATCACCGGCGACATCAATCAAGGGAACCAACCAAGGTCTATGTCAATTTGACATGCCATCCCAGATCACCGGCGACATCAATCAAGGGAACCAACCAAGGTTCATTGTGACCAAGTTTCATGTAAATACTGAAAGCATTTTCAGATGTTTTTTTTATACATTTCCTATAAAACGCATGTTGTGACTGAAAACACAAATGTCATAAACATCAATCCAAGGAGTATGCATGATCATTCATTACCAATCGAGGAGTTTTGGACATGTTGAGGTTTCCTAAATTTCGGTCTATCTTTAGCAAAGTTTGACATTTTGGATAATGGTCAGCAATAAAAAACATATCGAAAAGAAGCCATTGCTGTCCTGTTTCATTCAAATACTTAAGCAGTTTCATAGGAGCCAACGACTACAGACTATCGCAAAAGGCCTGCTGGCTTTTGTCCATTAGAGCTGATAGTTGCTCGTTTTAAAATGTAATATTGACAACCAACAGGTCAAAATGGTGACACATCAACACAGTTACAGTATTACAAACAAGACAGGTGTGCAATTTCATGAATTATGGAGCAGATTTTTGTTTAACTGTTAAGTTAAATTAGTTAATGAAAATGGCATAAGGACACAGTTAAGTTAAATTAGTTAATGAAAATGGCATAAGGACAGGTTTTCTTCCCCCCTCCCCTCTCCTCCCCTCCCCCCGCCCCACGCTCCGATATTTATACTTAAAAATAAGGACAACCTGGTCCCCAGAATAACTGCTTTATTATTTGCATTGGATAATTGATAAGGAGGAACTGTATAAAGTTTCATGACCATATGTCAATATTGTACCAGATTATGAGTTGGGTTAGGCTGCAGGTTTAAGTTTTATGAAAAGGCATTACTCTGCATAAATGAAAGTCAGATTTATTTCACATTGTCAAGTTAAAAGCCAGGTTAGGTTGACAGGTTAAAGTTTCATGAAAGGGGCATAACTCTGCCAAGATGAAAGTCAAAGTTAGTGATCATTGGTATTCCTTTGGGTAAGATGAATGTGTGTGAAGTTTTATGAACATGGGTCAAATACTTTTTTATTAGCTTGGTTAAGTTGCAGGTTAAAGTGTTATGGAAAGGGGCATAACTCTGTCAAAATGAAGGTCAACGACTGACAACGAAGGACAACAGACAAAGTGATCTCTAAATGTCTGCCATGCTACAACTGACACAAAAATTGTCAAAATCTGTTTGGTGGTTCTTGAGAAGTTTTTTTAAGGATTTGGCCATATATGTTAGAAGCGACACAAAAATCTGTTCACTGGTAAGTTACTACCCTTATTCTAACATAATCAATGGCAATTATTCTATTATCGACTTGTTTGCTCTACTGCGAAATATCTCCCAGTGGCCTTTTCCGTCAGTGGCGGGAACGCCAAATGACGTTCCGATTGTTTTACGGACCAGACCCGATTACCGGCAGCCGTAGGCACAGTTCGGCAGCCGTAGACACAGTTCCCGGTAAAAAAATATAGTTTCAAAAGGGTAAATAAATCTAGTTTTATGACTTGTTAGCCTTAAACTATTAGAAAAGTGAATCGGCCATTTTAATTTGGAAGGAATGTTGTGTATGTCACCTGATTCCCGTGAAATTTGAACCTATATTATGCGAGTTACGGTAGGTTAAATGTTGAAATTAAGCTAAAAAATGTGATTGTAGAAAGTTAGAGACCTGGTACTCGGTAAATAGTCAAGTTTAAGAGATTTCAGACATACTGCCATAAAATATAATCTTTCCTAAATAAACGGTCCAAATTTTAGCCCACAGAACATTTTATTAAAATAATTGTGGGTTTTTAAACACGACCGGGTATTGAAAAATGGCAGGAGTATGGTACAGTTCCATTATTTATTGGCAGGTAGCTAGTACAGTTCCGAAAAATGGCAGGCGTATGGTACAGTTCCAAAAACATCGCACGCTAAAGTCTTTTCTCCTTTGGTATAGTGGTGTAATTTCGAAAACACTAATGAAGAAGTACTGTATATAGAATTATATACATCTTCGGTCCTTCCATAAACGTTTAAGAAAACCCATTAAAACGTGTCTTTCTCTGTACTGTACCGTCGGAATGAAAGTTCAAACGAGCCTATATTCACGTTTCCCTACGGTTGGTGGGTTTTCTTAAACGTTTATGGAAGGACCGAAGATGTATATAATTCTATATACAGTACTTCTTCATTATTAGTGTTTTCGAAATTACACCACTATACCAAAGGAGAAAAGACTTTAGCGTGCGATGTTTTTGGAACTGTACCATACGCCTGCCATTTTTCGGAACTGTACTAGCTACCTGCCAATAAATAATGGAACTGTACCATACGCCTGCCATTTTTCAATATCCGGTCGTGGTTAAAAACCCACAATTATTTTAATAAAATGTTCTGTGGGCTAAAATATGGACTGTTTATTCAGGAAAGATTATATTTTATGGCAGTATGTCTGAAATCTCTTAAACTTGACTATTTACCGAGTACCAGGTCTCTAACTTTCTACAATCACATTTTTTAGCTTAATTTCAACATTTAACCTACCGTAACTCGCATAATATAGGGTCAAATTTCAAGGGAATCAAGTGACATACACAACATTCCTTCCAAATTAAAATGGCCGATTCACTTTTCTAATAGTTTAAGGCTAACAAGTCATAAAACTAGATTTATTTACACTTTTGAAACTTGTTTTTTTTACCAGGAACTGTGTCTACGGCTGCCGAACTGTGCCTACGGCTGCCGGTAATCGGGTGTGAGGACGTCGTCGCCAGATTCCGCCACTAGGAAATACCGATTAAGGAAATACCGATTAAGGAAACTAACGAAGAGTTCCGGTTCCACTGGTTTTGTTTGTATGACGTAACGACGTCTTGGCATTCTCGTGCAAACTGGTGTGAAAAGGCGTGAATCATAATATTAATAAATTTATTCATCGCAGAATATATAATATATAGTTTAATTAACATTGTTGTCATGATACGGAAAATAATTCCCTCGTAAGAAAGATTCTTGCGATATAGAAACTCGTGCGCAAGCCTATTTTTTTAACCAATTTTCCTCATGGTCGTACTCATGTGAGATCTTATTGAAACAGACCAATAAATAGACATTTCAATGTCAATGAATAACTCATAAGGAAGAAATGTAAAAAAGTAAAGAAAGTCATGACCATTATATAGATGATGAGCTGGGTTAGGTTGCAGGGTTGAAGTTTCATGAAAATGGGGGTATACCTGTGCCAAAATTAAAGTCCAAGTTTTTGGAGATGTGTAACGACATTCCTTGAGGATAGATGAAGATGTGCGTCCAGTTTCATGAACTTAGGTCACATACTTCTGTTTTGTTTGCAGGTTAAAGTTTGAGACAAAACGATTACGATGGACGACAACAGACTATGAACAAAGTGTTCCCTAAATGTCTGCCATCCTATGCAGGTGCCACAAAAATAGTAATAACATATTTTTACTATACACAGATTGTTGATTTTCATACACATTTCAGTCGCAAACTGTCTTGTAGCAACAATTCACTCTTTTTGCAATAAATACATGTACTTAAAGACTAGTTATAAAATAGTGTGTCACATGAACAGCTTAAGGCTGCCAAAACAACTGAAATATGTATGTCTGAAAAGCAAATGGAACTAGTGGTTATTTTTAGTAAAAACAGATGTCTCTCCCACTAGGGAAGGGCCATAATACGCCAAAAACCATTCAATGAATGAATGAATGGTGTTTTACGGCAAGTCGACACATAAATAGGTTATATTGTGCGCAAAAACCGATGAAAGATGACGAAATGAACTGGAACAAGACGAAGATATGCGCAACTACGTTTGGCAATGATCATCCCTGCCAAGTTTCATTGAAATCCGGCCAGGGGATCAGGAGAACTTGAATGGACAAGGTTTGTGTATGAAAACCTTAAAAGGGCCATAACTCCGCCAAAATTCATTCAACTGGAACACGGCAACGATATGCGCAACTCGTCTTGGTACTGATCATCCTTGCCAAGTTTTGCTGAAATCCGGAATGAGTAGTCCGGACAAAGTCTTTGACATAGACAACAGACGACAGACAAACAACAGACAGCAGAAAAAGTGTGCGAGACAATATTTGAAATGAGCACATGCTATTAGGTTATACTGGGACAGCAACCTCAGAGGGAGGGGAGATGAGATGAAGAATAAAGTTTCCCATCAGACATGCCTCCACCAGGGAACAAACCCATGCGGGGCAGATCTGTAGCTCAGAAGCTGCTTAAGGCCTTACCAACTGAGCTACTGGAGCCATTGTCTGAAAAGCAAGGGTAAGATAAACGCTAAGTAATTATTTTATACATGAAATATATGCTTTCATTTGAAGGATTGCAGCTTTATCACATTTATTTAGATAGAAAATATAACATTTTATATTCTGTATTTTATTCTATATTACTAACTAGACTACAAACAGCTAATATAGCTAACACGATAACATTTAAATATACATCTAAATTCTTTATAATACTTCTAGCAATAAATATCTTTTACTATGCGTCCCTTTTTATAATAAAAATGTGGACATATATCTTTGGATAAAAAAGCCTATATAACTCATGCACCAAAAAGAGTTTTGTCACATAATCTGTCTTGCTTCCTCAAGATTCCACCCTATTTTAAACAAAATTGGGCATTGTACAAAGGTTTTTTTGAAAGCATTTAGGTGTCAGGTCAAGGTTGACCTATTGACCTCAACATATATAGGGTTTGTCCTAGTGAATATTTGTTTTGAGATGCAAAGTTGAAGGTGCCGAAACAAAATATACAAAAATAAACAAGAGGCACATAAGGGCCTGTAGACACTCTACTGGCTAAAGCTTAAGTTTGTGTATAAGGGGCCATAACTCTGTCAAAAATAATTCAACTGGAACATGGCGAGACATTAGCAACAAGGCTTGGTACTGATCACCCCTGCCCAGTTTCGCTTGAGGTTCAGTGGTTCAGGAGAACTAGTATGTACAAAGTTAGTGTATTAAAACATTTAAAGGGTCATAACTCTGCCAAAATTCATTCAACTGGAACCTAGCGATGATATGCACAACTAGGTTTGGTACTCATCATACCCACCAAGATTCGTTCATATCCGGCCAGGGGATCAGGAGAACTAGTTGGGTCAAAGTTCTTCAATAGGCCATAACTCCGCTGAAAATCTTTCAATCTCAACACGGTGATATTATGCACAACTAAGCTTGGTACCAATCATCCCTGAAAAGTTTCGTTGAATTACGGCCATGTGTTCAGGAGAACTAGTCCAGACAAAGTTTGTGTATTAAAAACTTTAAAGGGCCATAACTCTGACATATCATTCAACCGGAACATAGTGACGATATGTACAACTAGGCTTGGTACTGATAATCCCTGCAAAATTTCACTGAAATCCGGTCAAATGAAGGTCCTATCGTCTTCACGATGCAAAATACAGCATCTATGAACTAATTCAAGGGCCATAACTCTGGTGTTACTAATCTGATTTGGTTTTCGAACTTGTCCAAGATATTATTGATAGTAACAATCTGGTAAAGTTTGGTGAAGATCGGATGAAAAATGAAGGTCCTATCGTGTTAACTAGGCCAAATTATACCATATTTCAGAAATTCAAGGGCCAATACTCCAGTGTAAATAGTCTGATCTGGCTGGTTTTGGAACTAGTCTGAGCTTTGCTTGATATCAACAATCTGGTAAAGATTGAAAAGTATCGGATGAAACTAAAGTCCCTATCGTGTTGACAAGGCAAAATATAGCAATTTTAACTAAATCTAGTGTTACTGGTCCTAACTGGCTGGTTTTCGAACTCTTCCAAGCTTTCATTGATATCAACAATCTGGTAGAGTTCGAAAAAGATCGGATGAAAAATGAAGGCCCTATCGTGTTAACGATGCAAAAGTTAACGGACATGACGGACGGAGGACGGACAACTCGCCATTCCTTAAGCTCTGCTGGCCTTCGGCCATTTGAGCTAAAAAACAGAACAATAATTAAAACCTTGTGGTCTTTATACTTTAACAAAATACATATTGTAGTAACTTACACCAACCCCAAAATTGCACAAAAAGTGTTTTTATGATCAGGTTATGGTGAACTTTCACCTTCACCAACTGACCATAAGTCAACAGGGTCTGGTATCTCACCAATGGCACTATTTGTATACAAATTCAAACATGGCATAAATGTAAGCATGCATCATGGTTGTACAGTATATCTAATAATTTTTAAATTACAGTGCTAAAAGCTTTTTTCAGGATAGAGTCCCCATAACCTTAAACTTTGATCTACTAATCCGCAAGAAGCAATAGGGGTCAGAATTGTTCCAGGTAATATTTGTATGAAGTTTCAGGACTGTAGGTCTTAAAAGAAACAAAAACAAAGAGGAACTATGTTTTTCAGGATTGGGTCAACATGAACGTTGCCTACTGACCTTAAAATAAATAGGGCTGGTCCTTTTACCACAGAGGTTAAATTTCAAGGCTGTGTAATAGTTTCTGACTTCTTCAGAACAGAATTGTTTTTTAAACAGACATATAAACAAAAAGATTGGTAGATAGGTAGGAAGGTTTGTTTTTATTTCTAGCTGTCACATGTGTCAAGTGGATCTATTAGCATCAGTAGACCAAAATGAAGAAATCCCATAATCGCTAATCACAATTCTATAACATAATTATGCAGATGCACATAACGCAGGGGTCTGAATATTGAATATAGAATTCAACGAAGCATGAATAAATGTCACATGAAACTAACCAATGAAAGGAAAGGAAGAGTAATGTTTAGGGTTGAAATTATATTATATGATGGTGGAGAAAAGCATAGGAGTTCGAATTCCACACTCCCAATGTAAACAAGAGGGCCATGATGGCCCTATATCGCTCACCTGAGTGAATTTGAACCAATACAAGAGGGCCAGGGCCAAGATGGCCCTAAAGCGATCACCTGAGTACTGGCACATTATCGAACTTCTTCGAAATCTTATGGTCATATACAATCTGTGCAAGTTTGGTTAAGGTTGTTCAAGAAATGTGGGCTCTGTTGTCTATAACATTGATATAGACAGTTTAAGACACTGACAAAGTTTGGTAGTAAAGATCAAATATAAAATGAAGGTGCTAGAGATTAACACCTTGGGCAGAGCCCAATGTGATCCCAGGGCTACATGTAATATATGAGAGCTGTGTGCTTTGTGGTTTTAGAGAAGAAGATTTTTTAAGTTTTTCCCCATACAAGTCTATGTAAAACGTGACCACTGGGGCGGGGCCAAATGTGAACCCAGGGTCACCATTTGAACAAACTTGGTAAAGGACCACAGGAGTATAGTAAATGCAAAATATTAAACGTCTGGCTCTTGTAGTTCCAGAGAAGAAGACTTTAATGTGTTTCCTATATAAGTCTATGTAAAACTGTGACCCACGGAGTGGGGTCAAATTTTACCCCAGGGTCATCATTTGAACAAACTTGGTAGAGGACCATAATCTAATAGTAAATGCAAAATATTAAACCTCTGGCTCTTGCAGTTTCAGAGAAGATTGTTTTTTCCTATATATATAAGTTTATATAAAACTGTGAGACCCGGGGCGCGGCCAAGTTTGACCCCAGGGTCACCATTTGAATAAACTTGGTAGAGGACCATAAGCTTATAGCAATTGCAAAATATTAAACCTCTGGCTCTTGCAGTTCCAGAGAAGAAGATTTTTTTCAGTTATTCCCTATTCAAGCCTACGTAAAACTGTGAACCCCTGGGCGGGGCCAAATGTGACCCCAGGGTCACCATTTGAACAAAATTGGTAGAGGACCATGAGCTTATAGCAAAAGCAAAATGTTAAACCTCTGGCTCTTGCAGTTTCAGAGAAGAAGATTTTTTAAGTTTTTCCCTATACATATCTATGTAAAACTGTGACCCCAGCGGCGGGGACAAATTTGACCCCATGGTCACCATTTGAACAAACTTGGTAGAGGACCATAAGCTTATAGCAATTGCAAAATATTAAACCTCTGGCTCTTGCAGTTTCAGAGAAGAAGATTTGTTTATGTTTTTCCCAATACAAGTCTATGTAAAACTGTGACTCCCGTGGCAGGGTCAAATGTAACCCCAGGGTCACCATTTGAACAAACTTGGGAGAGGACCATAAGCTTATAGCAAATGCAAAATATTAAACCTCTGGCTCTTGCAATTTCAGAGAAGAAGATTTTTTAAGTTTTTCCCTATACATGTCTATGTAAAACATGTGACCCTTGGGGCGGCGCCAAATGTGACCCCAGGGTCACCATTTGAACAAACTTGGTAAAGGACCATAAGCTTATGGTAAATGCAAAATATCAAACCTCTGGCTCTTGCAGTTTCCGAGAAGAAGATTTTTAAAAATAAATCCTATATGTCTATATGAAAAACATGCAAAATCTCAATATACAAACTTTGGACCCCCGGGGCATGGCCATTTTTAACCCCGGGGACTTCATTTGAACAAACTTGATAGTCTAGACATTGGCGATCATTTTAAAAGAAAAACTGTTGAAATCTGTCCAGCGGTTCTTGAGAAGAAGATTTTTTAAGGGTTCAACCATATATGGTAATGGCGGCCATCTTGGATGTCGCGCTGACCTAATTTTAACAAATCTAAAAGGCATTCATCTAAGGATCATCCACGTGAAGTTTGGTCAAAATTGGCCATGCAGTTTCTGAGGAGAAGTCGTTTGAAGCAAAAGTTAACGACGACGGACGACGGACGACGGACGACGGACGAAGAGTGATCCCAATAGCTCACCTTTGAGCCTTCGGCTCAGGTGAGCTAAAAAGCGTGGTTTCTCGCAGGGATCTTTCAGCCATTCTAAACATTTCTTGTAAAACTTTGCTACACACTCACACAAGTTGATTAAACAAGAAGAAGCATATTTTAGTTCTTAAAGGCCATAACAAAATATTTAACTTACACCGAAAATAAGTAAGGCTGGTGTAATAAATAGGTATGCTCCACTTGCTTGCATGGCTCTGTTATAACAATAAGAAGACAATAATCATTAATCAATCATCTGTAATACAGCATCAAAAAAGTTTGTCTATTTCCCTTATGATAGTCAACACTTATTTCCCTTTGTAAAGAGCACCATGAATGGAAACAAACCTTCACTTTGGAGCATAACGATGAACAATGTGCCATTGAAAAAGCTTGACTGACAAGTACAAATAACATTTTAATTTTCTTTAAACACGCCATCGAAAAAATTACGAAAAATAGGTGGTTATTTACAACAAGATCTCTGTCTGAGGGTGTCTCGCCAACCGTGGCAAACCGCATATGAAATATTTTATTAAATTTGTGCTTAAATGATGTCCGCTAGAGATAACACTTCATATGACCATGTATCAAACAAATAAAAGCGAAATAATCATAAGAAGTTAAGTTACTGAGGTTAAAGGTTTAACCATTAACCAGGGTGTAGTTTTGAGAAAATAGAAAAACAAACGCAAAATATGACCTTGACCTTGGTATTTTTTGTCGTTCAGGGATGTCCACCAATGCCAACAATACATGTGACAAGGTTAAGTTTGGGGAAAATAACGCAAAATATGACCTTGACCTTGGTAATTTTTGTCATTCAGTAATGTCCACCAATGCCAACAATACATATGACCAAGTATCAAACAAAGAAATTAAAGTTATCAGAAAAAGTTAACTGAGGTTAACTTACCTAACCAAATTGATGTTTAGGGTAAATAACGCAAAACATGACCTTGACCGTAGTATTTTTTGTCATTCAGCGATGTCCACCAATGCCAACAATACATATGACCAAGTATAAAAGACATAAAGTGAGGCAATCACATAAAGTTAACTGAGATTAAGTTACCTAATCAAGGTTAAGTTACCTAAAGAAGGTGAAGTTTGGGGAAAATAAGCAAAATTTGACCTTGACCTTAGTAATGTTTGTCTTTCAATGATGTCCACCAATGCCAACAATACATATGACCAGGTATCAAAGACATAAAGTGAGGCAATCACATACAGTTAACTGAGGTTAAGTTACCTAATCAAGGTTAAGTTTTGGGAAAATAATGCAAAATATGACCTTGACCTTGGTATTTTTTCCTTAGGTGATGTCCCTCAACCCAACAAAGCAACTGACAAAGTTACAGAAAAATTCGAGCAGTGGTTGTCGAGTTATAGTTGTTTTTAAAGTGTGGCTGTCACCGCTGGAAAAGTGACTGCTATGTCTCGCTAACCACTCTCGTGGGCAAGACAAAAATGACTAGATCAGCATGGTATCGTTATCTTTGGTGAGTTTTATGCATGCACATGTGTTAGGGTATAATCATGCTTTAGTCAGTTGAAATGCAGCAGTTGTTGTATTTTGTCTTTAGAAATCTGGCTGAAAGTTAACCTCAGGAGTCATGTGCATACTCGAGTTTCCGAATGAAAAAAATCACATCTCTATGGTCGGTATAGAATATTGAAGGGTTAACTGTAATTTTGCGATAGAATGTCAGTTTTTATTTTTAATGGCGATGTGTTAACCGAGCCATTAAACATGATTTGCAACCGTTAACTGACTGATATCATTACGTGGTCCCGCCTTAATTCAATTCAGCGATGGGAAAGTTTATATTAGCTGGATTTTATAACGGATATTTCGACAATAAAACGCATTTAAAAAACATTTTCTACAGAAAAAATGCAATAATCTGTTTAAAAATACCTATTCAATATTTTAATTTTATAATATGCAAACTTTTTAAGACAAAATTAGGGTTTTATTTCATACCCCAGCCAACCCCCTTTTCGCTTCTTGGAGAAGGGGTTGGATGGGGTATGAAAGTTAATACTCGGACCACGTAATGATAGCCACACAAGTCAAAATTTCAATACTAGTTAACCCGTTTCTAACACACTCATTGTTTGTGACAGTTTTACTCACAAACACAAAATATGTAACTAAATGAAATCATGTTTTTGACATAAATGAATTTGCAACAGTTTATGCACTATTTAATAG
Source organism: Cyrtodaria siliqua (assembly GCA_037043455.1). Lineage (NCBI taxonomy): Eukaryota > Metazoa > Mollusca > Bivalvia > Adapedonta > Hiatellidae > Cyrtodaria > Cyrtodaria siliqua. Next base: position 85,715 of record JAWPHD010001552.1, on the reverse strand, counting down.
TCACAAATGTCTGAATATCAACCAATCGGATTTCAGAAAACGGCTAAGTCCGCATTTATTTTGAAAAATGACAAAGTCTGAGAAGAGTTTTGGTGGCCGACCCAGGATGTTAGGCAAGTGCGTTCGACGGGAGGCAATTTAAACTCAATATTCTACATACAGTGTTGATAAGCAATAAATGCAATTCCGAGTTGCTTTTGTCTATTCTCTGAATATACACGTGCTGACATAAAATGCATCTACGCATTTATGAAATAAAACTTTTTTTTTAATTATGATATTCGATTCTTTACTTATACATGTACACTATATAATACTTACTTTTTATATGAAGCAAACATGAAAAATGAAAATATTTATATCTGCGGTGCAAGAAAAACCGAGAATGTTGTGGTTGGTCTCGTCTGTCTGTCCATCTGTCCGTACTCATTAGGATATATATAAGCATATTTTCTTTTGTATTTTTATGCAGAGACCAAGCACACAAGTTTTTTTTATTTTATATGCTACTACTGCCCTAGACCTGAACCATACAAGTATACTGTACTTACACATTACTGAAATACTGAAATTGAATTGGGTTTTAAGGCACACCAACACATGAAAGGTTATATGGCGCCTAACAGGAATGAACATGCCAGGCTCATCCTCCATTTACATCGAGATAAATTATGGAGAATGGGCCTAGAATCTATCAACTGCGGAACTGTAGAGTTGCTGCAAATTCTATTGCAGGCACTCCATTTACACTGGAACCACGTTTATTGTTTTTCTGCCACTGCTCTAGTGATTTGAGTCAGATGGCACCAGAAAAAATGCAGGGGTCATGATGAAGACCTTTAATGAGCATGAACAAAAAATGATAAAATGAGGTGGGTGAGGATAAGGGCGGTTCTACCCATCTGCCAACCCATCTAACGGGATCTGCAATGGCCCTATTCTTTGCCCCAGAACCGTGTGGGGCATTACTAAAATTGGCTGAAATTGACAATGTACCAAACAGTATTATAGAACAAGACCAGCTTGTCTATATGCCTTAAGTCGTCGCTGTTATGGACAGTAAAGCTACGGTATTCACCAAGTTTCGTTAACACTTTAAGAGAAACCCACCTGCAAAAAGTCCCAAGATACATGTTTTAAAAAAACCTGCCAAATTAAGGAGAAATGACACTACAAACCGTTTATCAATACTCTATCCAGGTGTCCGAAATAGCGAAATGCATTTGCTTTCGTTTCATTCGTTGTGTTCGTTTTCAGCATTTAGCACTTACTTATTTTTAAAATACAGATCGTGCAACGTTCATTCTGCGTTCGTTATGCGTTTGTTCCGCATTTATTTCGGGTACTTGAATGCAACTAGGTCTGTATAGGTAAACATGAAAGATACATTCAGAAACAATTAAACCTATTGGGTTAACTGTATTGAAATTTTGAATTTTGCGATGGTATACCAGTCATTTAATGGTCGCAAGTTTTGTTTAAAGGCGTCGCGTTAGCGGAGCTGTTCAACACGATTTGCGACCGTTATACTGCCGTAAAAGTAAACATTTCCATACTGGTTAACCCGTTACTAATGCATTCCAGTGTTTTTGACAGTTTTTCTCACAAAAACTAAAAGACATCAAGTTTAACATCACATGTCTGGATTTGCGACAGTTTATGCAATATTTTATATAATTGGATTGCAGGAGTTTTGTCAAGTGCGTTAGAATGAATGATAACTGAACAAGTGTATCATCTGATATTTGTCTCCTGGTGAGATTGGAATAAAGAAATTTCAATTTGATTTAACCAAACTGAATAACATATTTCATAAATGTTTCAATAACACTGAACACATTTATTAAAGATATTAAAAATGAAGACTTAAAATGTGGAAAAAATCAACATAAAAGTATCTAAAAGGAACACCAATAATATATTTAACCCTAGATGGTATCATTCCTTAAATGCATTTGGCGATGGAAAAGCTTATATTAGCTGGATTTAATAATGGATATTTCGACTATAAAACATGTTTAAAAACTTTTTTTACTGAAACAATGTAATAACCCTTTTAAAATTACTAAATGTTTTAATTTTGCAATATGCAAACTGTTAAAGCCGAAATTAAGGTTTTATTTCATACCCCAGCAAACCCAGTTTTCACTTCTGGGAAGTTTTTAAAAAATAAACACTCGTACGTGACTTCTGGTGCATTTTAGGGTCAGCATGTACCCACCCCCCACCCTTAGGCTCGCCTTTTTATTGCGTTTTTCGTTGTTGTTTTTTTTAGCCTTTGTTTGAAAAGTTTACTCACAGGAGTAAATGAGTATGGCACGCTACGCGCCTGAATGTGCAACTAAAATGGCCTATCAAATTATCAGACTATAGGTATGAAAAATAGCTTTTCAATTGAAAACTCACCAGAAAATGTGTTCTAACAAGACATGTAAGAAACTGTTTGTTTACTAAACAGGTCAAGCGTACAGCTGGTTTCAATGATAGATGCTCACAAAGTGTATGCATTATATAGGTTCTAAAGTTATTTATCAATAATCCATTAAAACATTACACTTAATACACACAAAACAACAAAGTTGAACAAAAATGGGTCATTTTCACCCACTTATAATGCCTCTTTCCTACTATAAAGTTAACTGAATTGAATAGGATTTTATAGTCTCACCAATAGCTTAGGTCATATGGCGACTTTCCCGCTCCCTTGGTTGGAGGAAGAGCTTCCTACTTAAAAAGATGGTTTAATTTTTATAATAGAATCTCCATCCAACTACACCTCAGAGAGTTATATGCAATTGGTGGTGGTAGGCCTATAATGACCTTTGAATTTGTGAGACTAAAATGGCCATTAAATTTGTCGGATTATAGTTATATAACTTCTTGTTATATGTCCGTCGGGCCATATGTAATTGTGCCATAAATGCCCTCTTTTCTTTTATTTATCCACCTTCATTTAAACTGTTTTGTTTTTTTCTTCTTTAATGTTACTGAAGCATTTAACACGTTTTCTATTTGGATAGAAGAATGCTCCTCACTCCATTTGTATACTCCTATTTCATTTGAATTTATTTTAAATCATTACAAGAATCTTTCATGGGTATATGGTAAAGGAGTAGAATTCCAAACCATGGGTATATGGTAAAGGAGTAGAATTCCAAACCATGGGTATACGATAAAGATGTGGAATTCCAACCCTTAGGTATAATTGTATAATTGTGTAGTTGGAATTTCCTATCTAAAATGGATACCCACGATTGATTCTTTTTCTTGCATATCATTGACATTTTGTGCGTTGACGTCGCCATTTATTAATGTTTTGGATGTGTTTTTTATGCCCGTGACTTTTATATCCCACCAAGTGTAAGATCAGGCTTTCCATCACGCATGTAAAACACTCAATGAACACATAATGAAGGTGTATCTAAATTTCATTCAAATATTTCATAATTCTTCTGTACTTCCATCATTATCACAAATTGTTATCTTTCTCGTCGTTTTATAATCCACTCAGCATTCGGGTTGACGTTATACAGAGCCATCATATTTGTTTCGTTTGGTAAACATCGCTCGCAAATATTTCCGCCGACTTCAAATAAAAATGTATCGTCACCCGCAAAGGTAAAGTTTCTGGGGTCGGCACTCACATTTCCAATTAGGGATTTCTGATGTTGAGCATTTTTTCTGTAATTGTAAGAAATATATTTTTCAAATGGATTTACGTGTGAAATTTTACATGTATAGAGTAATACACATTCTTAAAGAAACGTCAAGATCTCGAAAGGGAACGAAAAAACAAGAATGTCACCAGTAAGTGACAAATGTCAAAGTCATCTAACTCCGCCAAATATAATTCAACCAGAACATCCTGGAAGTATGAGCTTTTAGACATTATACTGATACTTCTTATGAAGTTTGATGAAAATCAGATGAAAAACGTAGGAGGATTTGAGCGGACGGCCCTCTATCATTGCGTCAAGTTTCATTCCAGTCCCGATAGTCGTTTTCAATCTCATTAGTAGTTTTCAAGCAATGCTCCAGACAAGAATTCTAAGAATAAAATTACAAAGGGCAATAAATTATAATTGGAATAACTGCCCTCTATCATTGTTTGAAGTTTCAATTCAGTCCCGTAAGTTATGCTACAGACAAGTTATTCAGACGGACAGAGGTTGGATGGTAGGACGGACAGATAAAGCAGCGACTATATTATGCCCCCACCCACCCCCACAAATATGTTTGAGGAGAATAGAAGACACAGATACACAGATGACAGAATGTAACCCACATGGCAGGGCATGAAAATTCCACTCGTCCGCTCGTATTGACAAGTGAAATTCAAATCCGGACGAGTGAAACCCATAAATTGGTCGTCCAAGAGGACAAGTAACATTTCAGTAGGAAAAAACAAACAAAGAAAATAGTTCTTACATAGTTTATTAAGCGATTAAATGCAGTAAATAGTCGCAACTCTGTTTATTCAGCGATATATTGCAATTTAAGTCAACCGGATATTGGGAAATTGACGCATTTCCATTTTGGGACATTCTAAAATGCGGCTTCCATTCTAATTTCACGGAGAGCGAATATTACGGTATTTGATGTTATACAAATAACACTTTCATGGGGGAAATAATTCAGGGCACTAGTCAGCTTTTAGGTGACTGGGGCCAGGGCCTTCAGGAAGGAGAATTGCAAAAAGAATGTTTTCCTGTATTGGAGTTTAACATTTAATAAAAAAAAATTGTTTTTTTAAGAGGGGAATATTTCACAGGAAAAGGGGGAAAATATATACCATGCCAGAGTAAGTGTAATGGCCATGATCAGACTGTAGTGAACTGTAGAATATGAATATAGTCATCTATAATACAGGTCAAAGTTTCATAATTTTCATTGATTTATATAAAGAAAAAAATACATCATGATGTTTCCCTTTGTTTTATTTATATATAATAGTGTTAAATGATGGTATCTGACTACTTTGACTTACAAACTTTTACAATCAGAGCAGGACGAGTAAAGACGAGTAACAGGTCAATGCCACTCATCCTACAGAGTATATACAGTAAAATATATTTCGTCCCCTGCATGGTATCATTAAAATAGGCTTTGCAGTTTGTAACAGAAGACTACACATTCCCCTACCTGGGATCCCAGGTCTGTGACCCTTGATCGACCTTGAACTTTGACACAATGTCCCCAGCTGTTGTGGTGGTATCCAGCTGGATGGCTGTACTACTCTTGGTCAGGTTAGGGGCCTGGATCCTTATGACACCTTCTTGGAAGTCCGTCTGAAAAATAAACACAACTTTCAGTAGCAAATTCAATAAGAACCCCAAGAGAGCCCTGATTGTTGTTTTTTTGGTGTTTAATTTAGTTTTTCAGCACATTTTACAGTCACCCTACCTTTGTAACAAGTGCTACTATATTTATTCATTCATAAAAAGCTTTATCAATGAAAATATTTGTTTTTGTTTCTTCAATGTTAATACTGGACTTAACCTTTATATGATAGAAATCTCCTTTATTCCTGGAATGTTTCATCTCTGGAGTCATCCAATTGACATGATGCCAGTACCTAAATATCTCCGTCCTATTGTTGATGTCAGAGTATACCAACAATTAACATGACGCCAGTATCTAGATATCTCCGCCCTATAGCTAATGTCAGAGTATATTGACAATTAACATGATGCCTGTACTTAGATATCTCCACCCTATTGTTGATGTCAAAGTATATAGACAATTAACATGACACCAGTGCCTAGATATCTCTGCCCTATTGTTGATGTCAGAGTATATTGACAATTAACATGATGCCGGTACTTAGATATCTCCGCCCTATTTTTGATGTCAGGGTATACTGACAAAAGGTATTAATATAATACAGTTGCACGTGCTTTTGTTTGTCGGAGGTAAATGATTGACAATTGGCGTCATGTTAGTTTGGTAATACGTTGCAATTATTCTTTTAGTTTTTTAAGGTGCATGTTTATTAAGAACAACATTATTAAAGGAGATTATAGCGTAATTTACATCTATGCATTCTATTTCATTAAAGTCACAAGTGTCAGTTAAACCATTAAGGAAATATATTGCATCTAATTTCTTAAAATCGTTGTATGTTATTTCTGTGTATCACTGATATAACTAGAAGGTGGTAACGCTTCTGTCACCTGCCTTTGTTATTTCAGCAAGGACAACCTAACTATAAAGTTTGAAGAATCGGGGTGCAATTTTTCATTAATTTTAATATGGAGCAGGAATACATTTTAACCCTTAGCCCGCTATAAATGTATAATGGACTGTCCTTTCTTTAAATTCAGACTATTCCATTTATGTTACAAAGGGGTGTTTTGGTTAACTGACTGATGAGCAGCCAGACAGTGTAAACCCTGATCAGCCTGCGAGTTACTTGCAGGCTGATCTGAGTTTACACTGGCTGCAAAGGCTGTTGTAGTCGCCCTTAGCAGGCTGAGAGTTAAATAAATAGTTAAATATTCAAAAGTTTGCATTGAATAATTGATAAGAAAAAACTGTACAGTTTCATGACCATAGTTCAATATTTTGCCAAGATATGCGCTAGGTTAATTGGCAGGTTAAATTTTATGAATGAAATTCATTATTATTGGAGATGTCAATGAATTGAATAACTAATAAGGAAGAATTGAATACAGTTTCATGACCATAGGTCAAGATTTTGCCAAGTTATGAGCTAGGTTAGGTTGCAGGTTACAGTTTTATGAAAAGGGGAATAACTTTACTGAAATGAAAGTCAGAAGTAATGGACATGTGTAAAGATGAAGATGTGTGTGAAGTTTCATGAACATAATTATGTCAAATACTTGTCAGGTTATGGCTAAGGTTAGGTTGCAGATTAGTGTGATGGACAAAGACGACGACAGACGATAACCAAAGTGATCCCTAAGTGTCTACCATGCTATGCAGGAGACAAGGAAGTATCTCATGGATTAACAGATATTTCATAAGAAACTGAATCAAAGAATCTTTAAAGATAACTACCTCATGCTTTAATGCAGGTTTCTTGTAGACCTCTGTTTTGTCTTTCTTGGCTAAAAACTTTATTTTCTGGAAAAAAAATGAAGTCAGGTAATGTTTTTTTCTGTACTTTGGGAACATAGCCCATACTATAACAATGGGCATTTAAGCGCAATTTTTCATAAAATTGGGGAAAAAATACAGTAAAACATTCACTGAATAATTTTGTCTTTAATACTTTTTTCAGTACACTAACGTCTACAGAGGCATTTATAAGCGTTTTGTTCTCACTTGAACATGTGTATATTGCCACTTGAACATGTGTCTTTTATCAATCTGAACATGTGCCAATTGCTCTCTTGAACAAGCTTATATTGCCGATTTGAACGTGTCTACTTGCCTACTTGAAAATGTGTTTATTGTGCATTTGAACATGTGTCTATTGTCCATTTGAACATCCACCTATGCCCACTTGACCATGTGTCTATTGCCTATTTGAATATATGCCTATAGCCCACTTGACCACGTATCTATTGCCCATTTGAATATATGCCTATAGCCCACTTGACTATGTGTCTATTGCCCCCTTGTCCACGTACCTATTGCCCACTTAAAAATGCACCCACTGCCCACTTGAACATGCTTCTATTTCCCACATGAATATGCATGTGTATATTTCTCACTTGAAGATGTGTACCATTTGAACATGCACCTATTGCCCACTTGAATATGCACCTATTGCCCATTTGAACATATGTATATTGCCCATTTGAACATGCACCTATTGCCCACTTGAATATGCACCTATATTGCCCACATGTGTATATTACCAACATGAACATGTGTATATTTTAAACTGTGTATATTGCCCATTTGAACATGCATATATTGCCCATTTGAACATGTGTATATTGTCCATTTGAACATGTATATATTGCCCATTTGAACATTTGTATATTGTCCATTTGAACATGTATATATTGCCCATTTGAACGTGTATATTGTCCATTTGAACATGTGTATATTGCCCATTTGAACATGTGTATATTGCCCATTTGAACGTGTATATTGCCCATGTGAACATGTGTATATTGCCCATTTGAACACATGTATTGCCCATTTGAACATGTGTATATTGCCCATTTGAACATGTATATATTGCCAATTTTAACGTGTATATTGCCCATTTGAACATGTGTATATTGTCCATTTGAACATGTATATACTGCCCATTTGAACGTGTATATTGCCCATTTGAACATGTGTATATTGTCCATTTGAACATGTGTATATTGCCCATTTGAACGTGTATATTGCCCATTTGAACATGTGTATATTGTCCATTTGAACATGTGTATACTGTCCATTTGAAAGTGTATATTGCCCATTTGAACATGTGTATATTGCCCATTTGAACATGTGTATTGCCATTTGAACATGTGTGTATTGCCCATTTGAACGTGTATATTGCCCATTTGAACATGTGTATATTGCCCATTTGAACATGTGTTTATTGCCGACATGAACATGTGTATATTGCCCTCTTGAACATGTGCATATAGCTCACTTGAACATGTGTATATTGCCCGTCTGAACATGTGTATATAGCCCATTTGAACATGCACCTATTGCCAACCTGAACAGGCTATTGATCTACTTTATGAATTTAAAACTGACCGTTTTATCTTTGTTTCGTCTAATTTGTTCTAGTTCATACTGCCTTCGAACCATTGACAAAAGCTTTGACGGAATCTGAAATATCAAGCATATACCAATGTCAAGAACATGCTATTGTCAATGGATAGTAAAGAATCTGAAAAATCACGCATGTGCCATTGTCAATATAAACATCAAAATCAGCCTGGCAAAATATATTTTGCTGGACTTCCTTACTGCACCTTTAAAATGAACACTTCTGCAAAGCAACTTGCACAACATTTTGAACATATTTTGATGTATTCTTCTAAAAAAAGGGGGGCATACTTTTGCTAAATAAAACCTAGAGTTATGGAACTTGTTTCTCCTACATTATGTTGTTATAAGGGAACAATCAAATGCTTTGAGTAGAAAATCTTGGCCAAATTGCATGAAAACCTGCATGTGAGGCTGATGCTGAATTTCATGCCGATGCGAGTAGGTAAGCTCTTCATATTCTTCGATTAGTCAAGATAAAAGAGCTGTTGGATGACAGCACGCTCGACTTCATGAGGCCTTGTCTATTTATTGGAAAACTAAGTTGAAAAAGGGACATAATTCTGTAAAATTCATAAGTTTGTACGCTTTCCTCTTATGATAGAGAATACATGTGTAAAATTTCTGTCAAGCAGTTTTTGAGATGAGCTTACCGGTTAACCAAGAAATTGAATAAGTTCAAGAAGGGGCATAACTTTGTCAAAATAGGTTGCAGGGTTATGTGACTTGCACATGGGATGTTATCAGTTTATACTGAATACATGTGTGAAGTTCCACTGAATTCTGTCATGTAGGTTCCGAGATATGAGCTTACCAAAAAATGTTAACTAGGGTCAAACCCGGTATGATCGGACATTTTATTTCACTCACACACAGTTTGAGAGTATGTTTAATCATGTATGATGTCATAATCTAATTATTAATACATTAAAAATCGATGTTCTTAGCTCTGAGTTTGTTATTATTATGCAAAGTGTACCGTATTTTACCTTGTATAGTACGCATTTTTTTTACCACTTTTACGGTTTCCGAAAGGGGGGTGCGTACAATATAAGGAAACAATAAAAAGAACTTTTTTTTTTCTTCCAGAAAATCGATGTCTGGCCCTGGGAAGAAAACCCTTGACGACGAACAGACATCGAGACAGAAAATTGTGAATACCGATAATACACAATTTTTTCGTAATTTACTCGCTTCATATAAGTAATATATTGACTTAATTCGAATTATAAATGAATAAAGTGTATTATGATGGTTGTTTTTGTATAAATGTTTGCATGTTTGTTGTAAAACTTCAATAAATTGTGTGAAAAATTGTCCTTCCATTTTGTTGTTTATATCGCGTGACGTAATATCACGTGACTTCCAGCTGTTTAGACTGGTACATGGAGTATTGTTACAGTTCTATTCTATTCTAATATTTATAGGATTTTATTTAATATTTTATAAAAAATTAATGAAGTTTTTGCTTTATTTTGAAATACATATATTTTAGACGGCGTAGAAAGGCAGAATCACCCTACTTTGAAATGGCAATTATTCAATAATGCTTGTGAAAACATGCTTACCGATACACATTTGATGATTGATAATTGGGTCAAACAATATCGCACCTCGGCTGCAGTACAGACACATTATAAACACGGGTAGAATGGGTTATTCTATTTTTATAATCCTTTGAAGTTGCCGCGAGTATCGACTATTTCTGAGGATGCACTTTGACACGCCGTGTGACCTTACCAGATTTAGCCACGGGGTACAGGTAACTGATCACGCGTTACACGTCTGATTCACTTATGATAAACTCTGGTTCCCGTGAATACACAATGTTAGTATAATCGGCGTAATGGATTACGGTAACCAACGACTTTGTTGTGTTTTAGTAGATGTAATTATCGGATTACGGACAATTATCTGCGGCATTATAATTGGCTCTTTGATCAGATGATACAAGATAGGTACTCCCCTGAAGATTGGCAATTAATGATTGAAGTAATTATATTTTCTTTTGTACGCTAATTTTCTCGATCATGACTTTTTTTCTTTTCTTTTTTTTTTTTAACCTTTTATTTTTGTTGAATGGTTCATCTAGGAAAACTAATATTTTGGATGCGTATTATACACGGAAACAACTTTTTTACCCCAGTTTTGACCTCTGAGAAGGGGGTGCGTATTATACACGGGTGCGTACTATACAAGGTAAAATACGGTAATACATGTACACTGTTTGATTTGTCAAATAATGCATACGTCATCAAAACCTGTTTTGGCGCCATTTACAAACATTTCATAGAGTAGTATCCTTTTAACCGCACCAGCAAATCTGCAATATTTATTGGTCGTACTTCTTTGAAATTTGTGTCCATTTGAACAATTGTTACATAGTTGATGATTAAAATATAAAAATGTATATTCATTTATTGTTGGGTTCATTTATTTGACAAAATGAAAGTGTCCGACTGTACCATACTCCTGCTAAAATAGTGGATGGTACACTCGGACACCTTAATACGCTCAGTCCAAACTGATAATTTCAAATGAAACGTGCGGATTTAGGCTAGGGCATTACATTAGAGGTATCATTCTTTCTTAAGCACCTTCCAAAACAATTAATTTAATTTTACATATAAATTATTATAGATCTAATAAATCGGAGTCAATCAATTTAAAACCATCACCAAACTTCCAGCCTCAGGAAAATGGAGGCAAATGATGAATTGGTGCGTGTTCTTCTATGTTTGTATATATATGTACTTAAATAGTAGTTGTGTATGGCTCCATACTGTCTTGTAACTTGTATTGCGATCTTTGTTTTAAAACTTTTTACGGTTTTCGAACTTTCGCGTATGTCCGAGTGTACCAGCATGGGTGTCTGAATGTACCAATAAGAGTCCGACTGAGATGTGATGACAAAAGCATACAAATGGTTTAATAAGTGATAAATGCAATGATTAATTCTGTTTTCATTAAAAAAATAAATCTGCATATTGCCCTTCATTACGCAATTATTTCATAAAGCTTCCGGCGCAAAGATATGTGTCAAAACAAGTGCCTGAATATGGAGGTGTCCAAACGTACCGGGTTTGAGCCTAATGGTAAAGCAGACGCCGGGGCGAGTAGAATTATTCATATATTAGCTTGCTTTTTTTGCAAAAAGTCAAGCTAAAAATGGTGAGAAAGAAAGGCAATAATAACATTTGTACTATATTATCTTCCAAAATTTACAAAATAATTAGAATGCATGTTTTCATTTATAATGAAATAGTCAACTGGACGTACAAATACATCCGACATCTTATTTTGTGAAAATTATAAACGCTATGGTTTAAAACTGAATACTTGTCATGTCCATATTATGATTACTTTATTAAGAATTCAATACTCACGGTCCAAAGTATGTTGCGATATTTAATCAACATTTTCATCATATTTGACGTGCCAGCCGCCATTTTGATTTCAATTTCCCACGCTCCCTTGGTTTTGGTGGGGTGGGAGGCTCGGACTTTTGGAGCCATGAAGATGTTCGGTGCCATTATCATGGCCACGTTACTCAGGCTCATCTTGTTAGTAGAGCTCTGTTTGATGACCATCTCTAGAAAATCTAATAATGCCTGCAATACAGAGTTCTACGCTTGTACCAAGTTTCATTAAAATGTTTTAATTATATACATATGTGTATTTTTAATTATATACACTTTGTTACTTATGGCTCATCTTGTTGAAATGACTGATGAAAGGCATTCTTCAGAAAATACATAAAATCCAAAAAGAGTTGTTTTTACAAAGCTACTATGAATTATTATTTATTTACTGGTAGTTTGAATAGAAAGTTTCACACTGAAATACTTTATTATTTGTAGTTTTTTTTGTTTGTGGGTGTGTGTTTTTGTTATTAAGTTTCTAAGCTTTTATGTCTAAATGAAAATAATAAGATCACAGCTTATGAATTTATAAGCTGTCTTGATTATTTGTTAAAGCTATCAGCAAGTGTAATGCACTAAATAGTACTTACGTGTAACATATCTCTATGTACATTTGGTAACAGTAGTATAAGGAGGTTTAAAGCATGGAGCTGCTGTTTTTTCTCTGGTAAATCTGTAAGAAAAGGATTTGTTTAGAAAATGCATGTATGATGTATGTTATGTGGTGAGAAGTGGTAGCTCCATCCATTTTAAAGTCTCTACCAATCCCAACCTTATATACTTATATACAGGCCACTGGACTAAATGACTTCCTTGCACAAGTATGGTAGTTAGATAGACTGTATACTATTTACTACAAGCCAAGTACATACAGACGAAGTATCAAAAGAACCAGTCACCACTTGTACTTGTTTTGTGGCTGTATAGGCTTTATATTTTATATATTCATATATACATGATCATCTTTGTGTTACACTTATTTGCCTAATAATGCTGCCTAGTTTGTTAGAGAACATACCCTGGCAGGGACTTCTTTATTTACACTGTCTTGTTTTACTGGCATGACAATCAGGTAAGAGTGAGGTTTGGTGCACACTAGAACCTGGTTGAATCCCCAGCTGACCGTTCCAAGGCTGAAGCCCTATTGTCAACTCATGTATGTCTGTGGTGTCACATACTATGCTTTTTCCTTGTTACTGTCATTTGTTTTGTAAAAGTGTTTTTGGTTGACTGTGTTCTGCGAATGCTACATTTTCTGTTGAACTTTTATACATACTTTCTTGTATATATACAATACAATATACATCAGTTTCCTTCCCATGTATCTATGAGGGCTATCAGTGACTTAAAAAGGGAGGTAACTAAACATTTACCAGAATCAAAAGTTTAAAAGTAGGTCAACATCAGCCACAATTAATTCTCATCTAGATGCCGCATCTTTGTATGAAGAGTGGAGTGCTATGTAGGGTGTGAAAATGAAGGTAAGTAAAAATTTAAACCAGAATCAATGAAGTAAACTTAGGTCAAGGCCAGTCATGTTGAACTTTTCCAACTTTTGGTTGCAATGCATACTCATGTACTATATAAATAAATAATACATCCCAGTGAGGATGACATTGGATATTGTCAACTTGAGGCGAATATATTATACCTGAACAAATTGAACAGGTTTTGTTATTTTAACCAGTTTTCATCTGCGTATATGCCGTCCTTCACGGGATAACACTACCTATTTATAAATTACTTTGACGTTACCATCATGAGACATTACTAATTGTTGACTATTCTATGTCCTATAAAAGGAGAATATTATAACGTGTTTCAGCCAGGGTATTAACAGTTTACAACGATACAGGAGTGTAAACGTGAGGTATAAATAAACTATCACTAAAGGTGATGAATACCCTCGCTTAAATTTTAAGTCACATAAAGGGACATAATTCTATAATAAATTAGGTAATCAACAATGGGTGACGTAGAGGGATATAAGGTCATCAGTTGTTATGTTTATATGACATTTGGGAACAACCATTCAAGAGTGTTTGAAGAATTTCAAGTATGAAAATGCGTTACGGGACCGCGACGCGACAAAAATGTGTGACGCTTCTGGGACAAAAATGTGTAACGTGATGGGACGGGATGTTACGGACAACGTAATCCTATATAGCCCCCACTTCACTTTATGAAAGCAGGGGTATAAACATGTATTTGTGTATAAAGTTTGAAGAGAGTAGAGTTGTAAGCTACTTTCCTGAAGGATTAACTAGAATCTGCTGAAAACTGTATGAGTTAAGTAGACAAGGTTATCTGCACCAGGCAGTCCAATGTATCGGCATTTTTCTTACAGTCACGTAATAAAATATAGTCACCCCATGTATCGGTATTTGTCCTACAGTCACGTAATAAAACATAGTCACCCCATGTATCGGTATTTGTCCTACAGTCACGTAATAAAACATAGTCACCCCATGTATCGGTATTTGTCCTACAGTCACGTAATAAAACATAGTCACCCCATGTATCGGTATTTGTCCTACAGTCACGTAATAAAACATAGTCAGCCCATGTATCGGTATTTTTCCTACAGTCACGTAATAAAATATAAGTAGGCATCCAAAGCCACTATAAGACTACTAGCTATATATTTTAAGCAAGTTTTATAAAGAGAACAGTTTTAAAGTTTAGTCCAGAAACAAAGTTTGACAGAGAGAGGGCCCTCATACGTACATATCCCTAAAAATGTGGAATAATAACTATAACATCTTCTTACTTTCAACTTGAGCAAATGCCTCAATGTATTCGTCAGTAAGCAGCGGGGTGGGTAGCTCTCTGAGAAATTGTTTCATTAATGCAGCTACATCATTGGGTGTAAGGTCCTCCCCCCAGATGAATGTTCCCTGATAGAACTTCTCCTCCATCTCCTGACGAAGTTGCTGAAATGACAAGATGTGTTATGGAGCAGGTGACAATGACAATGACAAGTGTTGATGTTAAGGAGCTGGTGATAATAGTAACAATGACAAGACGGGTTGATGTTAAGGAGCTGGTGATAATAATAATGATAAGACGGGTTGATGTTAAGGAGCTGGTGATAATAATAACAATGACAAGACGGGTTGATGTTAAGGAGCTGGTGATAATAGTAACAATGACAAGACGGGTTGATGTTAAGGAGCTGGTGATAATAGTAACAATGACAAAGACGGGTTGATGTTAAGGAGCTGGTGATAATAGTAACAATGACAAGACGGGTTGATGTTAAGGAGCTGGTGATAATAGTAACAATGACAAGACGAGTTGATGTTAAGGAGCTGGTGATAATAGTAACAATGACAAGACGGGTTGATGTTAAGGAGCTGATGATAATAGTAACAATGACAAGACGGGTTGATGTTAAGGAGCTGGTGATAATAGTAACAATGACAAGACGGTTTGATGTTAAGGAGCTGGTGATAATAGTAACAATGACAAGACAAGTTCATGTTAATGAGCTGGTGATAATAGTAACAATGACAAGACGGGTTGATGTTAAGGAGCTGGTGATAATAGTAACAATGACAAGACGGGTTGATGTTAAGGAGCTGATGACAATAGTAACAATGACAAGACGGGTTGATGTTAAGGAGCTGGTGATAATAGTAACAATGACAAGACGGGTTGATGTTAAGGAGCTGGTGATAAAAATGATGATGACGATGGGGAGGAGGAAGAAGTAGATGAGTAGGTGGGTGATGTTCATGGTGGTGATGAAGATATCGATGATGATGAGGAAGAGGAGGTAAATGATGTTTATGGTGGTGGTAAAGATAACAATGATGAGGAGACAGATGGGGAAGTGAGGTGAGGATGAGGAAGTGAGATGAGCGGTGGGTGGCAGGTTAAGAATAACTGTTCCAGACAAATACCATAAAGGGCCACAACTCCATCAAAAATCATTCAACCGGAATACAATGACGATATGCTCTAGTGATCATTCCCACCTAGTTTAAATGAAATAAAACTAGGGGTTCAGAAGAACTAGTCCAGAGTAAATTTGTATATTACGAGCCATAACTCTGCCAAAAATCATTCAACCGGAACACAACAATATTCAAACTAGGCTTACTACTGATCATCGATACCAAGTTTGGATGAAATCCGGCTAGGGGTTTAGGATAACTATTCCAGACAATAATTGTGTATTAAAATCTTCGATCGGCCATAACTCTGCCAAAAATCATCTGACCGGAACAAAATGACAATATTCACAACTGGGTTTGGTACTTATCATCCCCATCAAGGTTCACTGAAATCTGGCCAGAGGTCCGGACAGACAGAGACAGCACAAAACAAATATAACACCCTTAAACTTCGTGGGTGAGCAATTCGCTTCCACTTCGTGGGTGGGGGAAGACATAATAATGATGCTAGTTGCCATGGGTAATGATGATGATGGTGTTGATGATGATGATAATAAGCATCACAATATACACGTATGTGGATTGTGTGTCACTTATTTTAAACAATTTTAAATGCTGTATATTGACTAACAGATGTACCTTAACATACAATATGACCACACAGACCTACCTTTACACGACTAGATGATCCAGGAATTCTAAGAATGCCTTCAGTATCTAAGCAATGTTTGACTAAATATGACAAAATCTGCAACAGAAAAAAACAACATATTTTTAAATGGTTTGGGTCCAGGCAACATTTAGTAAAGCACAACAAAACCTGCTAAAACTAGAACTATCACTGAAGGTCAGGAATACCGGGGTTAGAAAAGTTAAAATATGTTTTGGGTCAAGATAACATGTTTATAAGTGCTATAAATCTGCAACAGAAGAATATATTTTAAAACATGTTCCTCATCAGATCAAGTTATCATTTTACTAAACGTGAAACAATCTGCAATACACGACTTTTTGTTTTCAACTGGTGTGACTTTAGTTGAACACTATAATATTATACCATGTTTGCATTTGTTAATATCCTTCATTTTCAAAATATGCAATATTATAAATTACTTAGGCAATACAATTTAACTCTCATATAATCTACCGGTGCGTTTTCATTGACCTTCAGTATATATTTAAAATGTAATATGGGGGTGTCCCATGAAGTACATAATACTACGAGTTTAGATTAGCTACAGACACAGTAATTTACTTACTTCATGAAATACAAGTGGTATCTTTGTATGAGGTTTCAGTTTTTGATCATGCTCCATAATGGCGAGTAATGGTACTCCAAATATACCATGCTCTGAAAATATGTTATAAAATAAAAAAGAGCCAACTGGTCATGAATCGCTCAACTTATGAATGTTGTCCAAAGTAGACGCAATGAATGAATGAATGGTGTTTTACAGCACGTCGACACATAAATAGGTCATATTGTGGGCAAAAACTGACGAAAGATGAATAACCGAAGTAGACACTTCCAACAGTCTTTACGTAAGTGAGCGAGATAAAAAGGTCTGGTAAGTTCAGAGATGAAGACTTATTAAAGATTTTCCAATATAACTATTTCAAACTCAACATTTGAACAAACTTGATTGGAGATTTATGCTGTTCTACACCCAAGTCCTCAGTTCAATTTCTGTCTTATATTTTAATCAGAAAGAGTGCATGTTACCAAGTACATTTGCGTATAAGCGTTTATTTATCCTCGCTGTATTGAACTAAGCATTTTAGGGAGCAGACCTAGGTTTAAAGTCTCATCCGAAGGACTGGTAAGGTAGGAAATACTTTTTAAATATTTCGATAATTAACCCATATTTGGTCCTGGCGCGATCCCTGGGTTACTAAGCCGCAATGCTAACCATTACACCACGGCGCTACCTAAAAAAACAAGTACAAGCAACCTCTACAGTATATTATGTGCAGTAATGGCTGGATGGGAATGTAAACCTTATATATATAATAAAACAATGGAGAACAACTTAATATGTTGAAACTGAATAACATTGGTCGTTGTGCTATTACATGGGTTATTGCGTAGATTTGAATTATATGGGTGGTTGTACAAAAGCTTAACTTAATTACATAGGTGGCCATGTTAAAGTTCAATAGAGGATGGATGTAACAAAAATTGCCTTTCTGTGGTGGGACATCATCATTTCTGAACCTTGAAATAACAAGAGAGCGTGTGGACGCCTTACTGGCTACAGATAAACTCTTTCAAATATCATTCAACCGGAACATGGCGATGACAAACGCAACTGGGCTTGGTACTGATCATCCCTGACAAGTTTAGTTGAAATCCAGCCAGAGGTTCAGGAGAACTAGTCGGTAATTAAAAGCCAAAATTCATTCAACTGGAGAACAGCAATGACAGGTGCAACTAGGCTTGGTACTGATCATCCTCACCAAGATTCGTTGAAATCCGGCAAGGAATTCAGAAGAGACTAATCTGGAAAAAGTTTGTCTATTAAAACCTTTAAAGGGCCATAACTCTGCCAAAAATCATTCAACCGGAATATGGCGATGAAATGCACGACTAGGCTTGATACTGATTATCCTTGTCAAGTTTCATTGAAATCCAGGCAGGGGTTCAGGAGAACTAGCCCAGAAAATGTTTGTGTATCAAGAACCTTTAAAGGGCCATAACTCCACCAAAAATCTGTAAACCGGAATGCGACGACGATATGCAAAACTGGGCTTGGTGCTGATCATCCCTGTAAAGATCATCCCTAAAAAGTTTCGTTTAAATCCAGCCAGGGGTTCAGGAGAACTAGTCAGGACAAAGTTTGTGTAAATAAAACCTTTAAAGGGACATAACTCCGCCAAAATCATTGAAAACCAGAACACGGTGACGATATGTACAACTGGGCTTGGTACTGATCATCCCTGCAAAGTTTCACTGAAATCCAGCCAATGAAGGCCATTGTCTTAATGAGGCCAAAATAAAGCATGTTTCAGAAACTCAAGCGCCATAACCCCGGTGTAAATGGACCAATCTGGCTGGTTTTCGAACTTGTTCGAGCTTTTATCGTCTTAACGAGGTAAAGGTGAACAGATGACGGACAGGCGGATGATGGACAACACACCATCCCATAAGCTCTGCTGGCACTTGGTCAGTAGAGCTAAAAATTGCAAAATCTTGATTTGAGATATGTGTTAAACTGCCTATAGATGATACATGCACAAATCTTCTTTTTTTTCATAAGTCACCATTTCATTTCCTTTCAAGAAGCATACATTGCCAGGAAATTTGGCAAACTCCTTCATTATTTTATCAATAATTCAGACGAGTTTTTTTTATTTATTTATTTTTTTATCAGAAACACTTCTGAATTCAAGAAACATACATTGCCAGGAAATTTGCCAAACTCCTTCATTATTTTTATCAATAATTCAGACGAGTTTTTTTTATTTATTTATTTTTTTATCAGAAACACTTCTGAATTCATGAAACATACATTGCCAGAAAATTTGGCAAACTCCTTCATTATTTTTATCAATAATTCAGACAAGTTTTTTTATTTTTTTATCAGAAACACTTCTGAATTCATGAAACATACATTGCCAAAAAATTTGGCAAACTCCTCCATTATTTTTATCAATAATTCAGACGAGTTTTTTTTATTTATTTATTTTTTATCAGAAACACTTCTGAATTCAAGAAACATACATTGCCAGGAAATTTGGCAAACTCCTTCATTATTTTTATCAATAATTCAGACAAGTTTTTTTTATTGATTTATTTTTTTATCAGAAACACTTCTGAATTCAAGAAACATACATTGCCAGGAAATTTGGCAAACTCCTTTATTATTTTTATCAATAATTCAGACGAGTTTTTTTTTTTTTTTTATCAGAAACACTTCTGAAAATATTGCATCTCAGTTTGTCCAATATTACCTTTGTGTCGCTTTTTTGTTCTACTTCTACTGTAATTGATATGATGTTCATCAAATATGGCGGTCATCTCGAGCAAAGCCCGTTTCTTCACCTGTTCCAGGTCTTCGTTACTGATGTCCTGTACGCGTGTGATACCCAGCTTGTCAGGCACTAGAGAGAAGTTCTGAAATATAAAATTACAAAATAGCATGTGAGACACAGTTTGACTTTCGTAAGAGATTTATTCTGAAATATCTAATTATAAAATAGCATTTCCAAAGAACAAGGAATGCTTTTTGGGAAGAGATAACATCGGCAAAGTAGAAATACTAAATTCGCAATTCCAGTCTGTCTACACAAGGGAAGATACATCCAGCCTAGCAGATAAAGGCCCCAGCCCCTACAATGAGATGGAAGACATCACCAGAAGCCCAAATAGTCGCATATGATACTGAGACAGGTTAAAGCTCACAAAGCGACATGCCTGGACTCTATACCCTCGTTTACAGTGAAGGAAGCAGCAAACAAACTCGCTAAGATCCTAACCATGTTATACCAGTGCTCCTTGTAAGTTCTAGTAGACTATAAGAACCTTTCATGGGTATCCGGTGAAGATAGGGAAAAGTGTTTTTATCGGAACCTCAACGTTTTTATCGGAACTGAGGTTCTGTTGAGGTTCCGATTAAAACACTTATACCGAGGGTTGGAATTCTCTATCTGAACCGAATACCCATGATAGATTCTTTTTCTTGCATAGCATTGCATATCAGAGACATGTTGTGCGTTGACGCGCCAGTTTTCCTGCATACCGGATGTTGGCGCGCGTGAATTTTATCTCGACCCTAGGGTGAGATGGAAATATCTAGCCGCGGTAAAATGATGGATATCCATGTCCAGTATGCAAGAAATCCTTGTCCGGTATGCAAGAAATCCTTGTCTGGTATGCAAGAAAAGGGAGAGACACATCAGGCAGCAAACTATCAACCAGTATGGTGAAATTGCTATTTTTAACTCTTCATACCTTCAAAAGTACTTGACCGATTTCAATAAACTACCACTCATTTTCTTAGTTACACTATTTCCGATCCAACGATATAACATTCATAGCAACTTTTAGAAGAAAAAAAAAATCAAAAATGGAATCTGGCAAATTGAAATCGGTACAGAAAATGAATCTTGTTTTTGCCCGAGGGGATTTCGGTATAATAAAATAAATATCACATTCATGAGAGGGTGATAGTAAGAATGTTCATCCTGAGGATATGATTATCGCCCGAGGCGAAGTCGAGGGTGATGATCAATATCCGATACTCGTCGGGGGCCACTTTCCGTCACTTATGTAAACATAAACTAATTTTTCAGACAAATCTATGTATCCTGACAATTTTTACTCTATTTTCTATTAGGTTACCTCTTCCTGGAAATTTGATACCAAAGAATTTTGTTTTATATAAATTATCGAAGTGGCACGTGACCTTTTTATAAATAGACTAAAACTGAGAAATCATTTTGTTTACAAGCCCAGTTTCCGTCATGTATTTTATCGAGTGATAGATTCAACTAGGTCAAGATCAGAGGCGTAGCCAGGTTTTCAAAATGTATACGCACACTGGGGGATGTTGTGGGAGGGGGGCACCCACTCCCGCGGGTGGGGGTCTGGGTGGCCTCCCCCGGTAAAAAAAATAAAATAAGGAAGGAAATTGTGCATTCTGGAGCATTGTTTTTTATTATGCTCGGCATTTTTTGTATTACGCACGTGCGTATTGTGCATATAGGGCGCTTACGCCCTTGAAGATACAGTAAACTTTTATGAATTAGAAACTTGTTTGCAAGTCTATTCAACAATTTCATTGTAATAATGGTATGTTTGCATTGTTCCATCAGTCACATTGATCGTTATAACAATGCGCCTGGTAATGTCAATGTAAAATGTTCAACGACGACAATTTACAGTAACTCTGTATAAATCAAACAGATACAGGTTGTACGAGTTGCTTCTCTTTGGTTAAACTATATAATCACGGTATATTTTACTGCGTTCACTGAAGAGTGATAAAAATATGACGTCATTACAGTGTTATTTTTTTAATAGTTTATTATGCGGCAGTAAGCGCGCACATCCCCAACACCATATAAGGAAGTAAACACATTTTTCGGAGAAATCCCTTTCATTTTTGTACCGCTTATTTACTTTTTCGTTGTTTTTCCTGTTTCCAACCTTCAGTTATAAACGTCTGACAAAAAGTGACATCGCATAAGTAATTTGCAGTGTAAAAATGTTTTTTAAATGAGAATGACGGAAACTGGGCTTGGACGGAAACTGGCCTCTAACGAGTATAGTGTTAGATGTTACTGTGAATATTTAAATTCAAACTATAATCATCGATTTACTTTTATATAAGTATAAAAAGCCATTCTACCTAAACAAATATTAGTAAAATCTCCCAAAAGACTTGTATACAAACAAAAACAAACCTTTAATTTTAATTTTTTGAAAAGTTATAATCATTACAATGAAACTTACAGGTAAACTATCGCTACTCTGTGAATTCAACAACACGGATTTCTCCACATGGTTCATTCCATTATTTCCCGTTTCCTCGATGCTGAAATCGAATGTAATGTCCGAGTCGGATATTGGGGACAGCTGGCTGTTCCTTTTCAAGAATGTACCTTTCTGCTCCATACTCAGCATTTCTACGCCTATACAGATGTAAACAGATTGAATGATTCAAAGTCTTCATAATATGATTACGTTGCGATAAGCACAAAATTCGGAAGAAACTAAACCGCCAAATAACAACAAAATTAATCTACAAAACTGTTTATCAAAGGTTTATCCAGGTGTTCAGGTCATACAATAATGCATATGTGCCTATTAAAAGTAAAGTATTTTTCACGGGTTCTTAACTCTTTAATTCGACGCTCCAGTTTTGGGGTTTGGCCTGGCTGGTTAAAGCCATAATATTGCATCTATAGAGTTTGGATTCTCAAAAAATGTAAGTTATATACAAATCTCGTCGTCAGTAGGTTTAGAAACGGTGTACATACATTGTAAAATTTGGCTCTTGTTGGTGGGATAGCTACTTAAAAGTTGCACCGCTCTTCAATCAGAAATTGCTGATAAGATTGAACTTGTCATTGTTGAACAAATTTAACCGGCAATTCTTGACAAAAAGTAAGAACAGATAAATCAAAATGGTACTGTTTACAATCCGATGCATCACTACGTGGAAACAGCTCTTATAGAGTATGATTAGACGGCAGAATGTATCACTTGAAGTGTATTAGACCATATCTTAATCGAACTGAGCACAGCAAAGCAGAAAACACTACATGGTGTTAACAGACAGAAGAGGGGTTAAGATGTTGCGTTGTAAACGTTCTCGCCTCTCACTGCTGCAGGTTCGAATCCCACTGGGAGCTCAACTTGTGAAAGAGTGTTGATTCTTACTGATGGTGGGAGGTATACAGTGCTGGTTCTAACCAGGAAAATTGGGGTGGTCTGCCTCTACCATAGAAAAATCAACTATCATAATTATATGGCCTAAAATGTGCTAAAAATAACGTAAAACATCATTCAAACAAACTGTTCACTGTGAGCTGTTTCAACATAGTAATGCATAGGAGTGTTGAATAGGTTTCCCATATTCAAAATTCAATTGTTTCTGAGAAAGATATGCATAACCAGCAAATAGATGAGATTAATGATTTTTATTTTACTTACTACAAATACCTTAACAATCTATGACTTTTAAAGTCAAGCGGTTGTTCACATAACTTCACAGGGCTTGAAATGGTCTCTTACATGGTACTCTACCTTGAACTGCAAGTGCCTCCATGGCTGGGATGGTAAAGAAGCTGCGTCTGAAACCTTCTCGCATCTCACCACTCCAGTTTAGGATCCCACTTAGAGATCAACTTATAAGCAAGAAAGTGTCAATTCTTTCGAGTGACGAGAGGTATACAGTACTGGTTTTTACCCAGGAAAAAGTGGGCGGTCTTCATCTACCACTAAATAATCAACCGTCATATATAGGCTATTAGCATAAAATGTGCCGAAAATGATGTCAAACACCATTCAACCAACCTTGGACTGCATTGCCGAGAACCTCTTCAGTCACTCCTGACATGGAGTAACCTCCCTTGTTCTTCATCACTCGACCTTTGCCTGTCCTGATCTGGTTGTTGGCCCATTCTGGGTGCACAACCTCATTCCTAGGTGAGGTTGCGGGACTCCTCGGCATCTACAAGAAAGACCATCTCTGGAGTCAGGAATCAGGATTTTTTTTATTAAAAAGTATGACACGGGAGTTTTTTTTTTTTTCATTTTTGGGGGAATTAATTATTTTCTGAAGTTTGTTGGCTTTTCTTCAAACTTACTGAAACTTGCTGACTTCATTTCAATTTTTTGTTAATAATATAAACCGCTGTTGTTTCAATCCTATTTCTCTTTCCTTTGACCCATTTTTCAAATTTAAAACTTATGTCATGCTCTCTCTTTGTATGATGTGGATTTCTAGAGTGGATACATTGCATCTATATATTTAGTATCTCATCTATACACTGCTGACATGGACAGTTGATATGTTGTATCACATCTCATTCTGCAGTCTATATAATACTGTTGCTGTATTTTATATCACATCTGAATCTATATAATACTGCTGATGATATTTTATATAACAATTGTGAAATCTATACCGAAGTTGACAGTATTTTATATAACATTAACAATCAATACTGAAGTGGTGGATATGTTATATAACTTTTTCCATCAATATGAACATTTTAACTTGTCAATCTAATTTGATGCCTATGCTGAAAAAACATTGTACGTAGAGAATGCATGTTGCATAACTCCCCTGATCGTAGGAGTAGCACCTTGAAACTTTACTGCAGTCCACCAAGGCATAATGATCCGCTATGCTGTAAAAACGTTACATGGTGAATGACTGACTTGATCCCCAATGGTGTAAAAACTTTACATGGTGAATGACTAACTTGATCCCTTATGCTGTAAAAACTTTACATGGTGAATGAATAACTTGATCCCTTATGCTGTAAAAACTTTACATGGTGAATGTAACTTGATCCCTAATGCTGTAAAGACGTTACATGGTGAATGACTAACTTGATCCATTATGCTGTAAAAACTTTACATGGTGAATGCCTAACTTGATCCCTAATGCTGTAAAAACGTTACATGGTGAATGACTAACTTGATCCCTTATGCTGTAAAAACTTGATCCCCTATGCTGTAAAAACTTTACATGGTGAATGCCTAACTTGATCCCCTATGCTGTAAAAACTTTACATGATGAATGCCTAACTTGCTCCCTTATGCTGTAAAAACTTAACATGGTGAATGTAACTTGATCCCTTACGCTGAAATAGGAATAAACCCACAACGCATAATTATACAGTATATGCTGCAAAAATATTTATTTTTGTGATGATAATTTAAAACTCGTTCCCGTTTAAAAATCAGAATTTAAATTGAAATCAAATCCATGTTCCTGACAAGTTTCATTTCTTTATTCCAAAGATTCTCCGCCTTTGTCGTCCTAATTTACCAAAGGAAAAGTAACGTATGTTCACTTATTGCGAGATAATAAGAAAACTACATATAATGAAAATCTGTTATCTGTTAATGCATGGCCAATATTGAAAAGCTTATTTTATAGATAACCGTTAGTGGTTGTTATACTTATCCCAGCATCCTACAGTTACCTGCTCATTATCGGATTCCTGTTTTATGAAATTTAATGTAATCTAAACTTTGCCAAATCACATGACAAATTACTAAACTTCAGAAAACAGAACTGAATTCTTAACTGAATTTGTACACATGTAAAAACATAATTTCTTGTATTGGGACAATTCTGTGTACACCACAAGGTGCAATATTATTAAATATCCATGAGTTGTGACAACTGATATTATTAAATATCGGTGAGTTGTACTACTGATATTACAAATATCCATGAGTTGTGACAACCGAAAAAAAGTCTTGGAATTTATTGATGTATGAACAATATCAGGTGGTGTGATTACACCAATAAAAGGTTAAGATCAATGATCATGTGATGTGATTAACCAAAGGAAGGCAGTGATCAATGATCATGTGATGCGATTAACCAATGGTAGGCAGTGATCAATGATCATGTGATGCGATTAACCAATGGAAGGCAGTGATCAATGATCATGTGGTGTGATTAACCAATGGAAGGCAGTGATCAATGAGCATGTGATGTGATTAACCAATGGAAGGCAGTGATCAATGATCATAATTATGATCTATTTAAATCAATGAATGCAAGGTACTGAGATGGAGTAATTATTAAGTGATCATTAATAAAGATAGTAACATAAAAAATATATAGTCAATATTAACACACACACACTACACATCATCATATACAACAAGAGCTGTTAGAGAACAGTGTAGCTCGACTATTTACTTTCTCAGAGAATAAAGAACTATACCATCAGAAATAGAGGCATCTCTTCTCATATAAGCATTTTATATTCTTTAAAGATGTCAGGTATGCTCTGCTAAACATCTATGAACAATACAAACAAATGAGATTTTAAGAAAATAAATATTGGAAATGTGGGTGGGGCGGTGGGGCGGGGGTTGGGTATGGTTAAGGGTCAACTGATATAACCCCATTGGGACCATGGACAGTCTACCTGTAAAGCAGTGTTTTTTCTATATTTTGGGAACATAAACCATACCTTCTCAGTTGGGAATTTTAGCACTATTTTTCATAAAATTGGGAATTTTAGCGCGATTTTTAAAACAATCCGGAAAAATATAAGGTAAAGCATTCCTTTCATAATTATATCTTTAATTATACTGTTTTCTGTACACCAAGATAAACAGAAGCATCTATTTAAGCTTTTGAACCTCAATCATTGCATTGGCACACTTAAAATAACAATAATGGGAATTTTTTTCTCTTAATTGGGAAAAAAAGGTATCAGGGGTCGAATTTGACAAATTTAGCCACTAGCTAAAAATATCCAGTGACCAAAAAATCTACTAGCTAAAATCGCTTCTCACTAGCATTTTTATTCAAGTAATAACGGGATGTAAATTCTGTTTCAACATAGTATTTTAGTAATATGTAAGACGTTTATTATGTGATAACTGACTATATACTAGACTGTCACTGTACAGTACTGTTTATAATCCGAGCGTTCTCTGACCTTACCAGCCCTTTTTACGATTTTTGATATTTCATCTGGCTATAAGCCGCAAAAAAAAAAGGCTTTTTGGGTCAGAGAAGGCTCGGATTATACTGTTTACTGCACTGTTTCATTTGTTTGTTATAATTTATTATTGGTTATTGGTGTTGATGATAAGGAAATTTTCCTGTATGCAATTATGAATTGTGAACCTTACTTTCTCCGGGTTCGCTCGACTCCATCTCGTCATTTTGCCTTTTGAAAAACGAAGTGATTTTGCGAGCAGATAATTCTGTCATGATAACTGAGTGTGTAAAGTCCCGAGTTATCTTACCGGAAGTTGATATTGATTCATTACGTATATATAGACGCTTGCACTAGTCTTGTTTACTGGATAAGCATCAATCTGATACAGACT
Organism: Cyrtodaria siliqua; assembly: GCA_037043455.1. Lineage (NCBI taxonomy): Eukaryota > Metazoa > Mollusca > Bivalvia > Adapedonta > Hiatellidae > Cyrtodaria > Cyrtodaria siliqua. Next base: position 58,164 of record JAWPHD010001552.1, on the reverse strand, counting down.
GCATTTACTTTCTTTCGTTTGACAATGAAGTTACGCAAATAATCGTGAAATTGGAGAGAGGTTTGACTACATATTATGTCGTCGGACCATTTGTTGGTTCTGTCAGTCTGTCAGTCTGTCGTTGGTGATATTCAATCAAGTGTGTGCTATTTATTTCTACTCGCAGAAAAAAGGAAGTGCTCGAAATTTTCAGTAGCAATCTGAAAAATCGCATGAAATTCGACCCCCTGAGGTATGTTTTGGCTATAAAAACAGCCAAAAAAAACCTGGTAAAGTTTTGAAAAGCGGACAAAGTTTTTCATTATCAGGTCATGGTGACCTTGACCTTAACCTATTGACCCAAAATGTATAAGGGTCCTTCTGTCATCATGGACAGTATACCTGTAAATGAGTATGAATATAATTCACGAGTATGGATATAATTCTTGGAGAGTTATACAGTGGACAAGGTTTGTTTATTTTCAAGTCACCAGGTGACTTGACCTTGAACTTACGGACCCAAAATATGGGTCATCATGGAAAGTATACCTGTAATGATTCATGAGTGGCTATGCGTTGAGTTAATGTGAATTGAATTGGGGTTTTATGGCTCACCAACACAAAAAGATTATATGGCGCCAACATGAATGAACATTCCAGACTCACTCTCCATTTACAACTAGATAAAAGTATATGGAATGGCCGTAGAACCTTCTCACCGTCAGAACTGCAGAGTTGCTGCACATTCTCTTTTAAACACTCCATTTTTCGCTGGAGCATTTGATCACTGTTTTCTGCCACCACTCAAGTTAGCGCCTGAAACAATAGAGCAATCATGATGAAGACCTTTAATTGTGAATTGAATTGGGGTTTTAAGGCGCACCAATACATGAAAGGTTATATGGTGCCTAACAGGCATGAACATGCCAGGCTCATCCTCCATGTACATCGAGATAAAATTTGAAGAATAGGCCTAGAACCTTCTCACCTGCAGAACTGCAGAGTTGCTGCAAATTCTATTGTAGACACTCCATTTATGCTGGAGCCATATTATTGTTTTTCTGCCACTGCTCTAGTGATATGAGCGAGATGGCATCTGAAACAATGCAGGGGTCATGATGAAGACCTTGAATGAGCATGAACAAAAAATGATAAAATGAACATGAATTTGGGGGGGGTTCTACCCCTCTGCCTTCCGCTCCAACGGAATCTGCAGTGGCCCTATTCTTTGCCCCTTAACCAAACATTGTGAAGAATTAAAGACAGACAGATTGAATCCAGCATAACCAAACTAAAATTCCCTTGGCAGGGGTATAATTTCTCTTTATCATGCAACCCTCTAGATATTTAATGGGGAAGATCATCCCCAAATGTAATTGAGCTAATGGACAAGAAATGTAAGAGATACACACCTGTAAACAAAGCTTACATGCTAAATTCAATATGAAAAAGCACATCTAATGGGCTATCACAATTTACGTTTCAGGGATAATAAGAATCAAATTACTTCCGCAGCATAAAAATTAATATACTGAAAAAATAAGTTCAGCAAGTGCTTCTGTACATTTAGCTTAAAGGGACACTGTCCGTAAGTAAGCAGATATTGAGCATAACCAAATAACTGGCTGACTTTTATTCAGTGAGATGTATACATGAAAACATGAGGATAGACCCTAAGAAGTATGTAGGAATACATTCGTGAGTTTGAAAAAAAAAAGAAGTTTTAATTATTATATGTAAATAAACTGGGACCCATAATATTTACCTTTTCTGCGATCACGTGACTTCCATTAGCGCATTAGGTTTTCACCACAGTATGTATTGCGAAATATGTATAGCCCGCTTAGCTCAGTCGGGAGCGTGATCGACCACTTTACGCTCACGCACACTATTATTACTGTGAGCGTAATTTTAGTTTGAGCTGTGAGTTCAAACGCACAAAGCGGATTTACTTTTTTTTTGTAACGCGATTGAATTCCGTTAAACAATCTTGCTTTTAATTAGTAAATATTCAATAATGTTTAGTGTGCAATGTTTGCGAACATAATTATTGTGTGTTTTATAAGCTAAAAGTTACGGACAGTGTCCCTTTAAAGAAATTGAATGCTATTTTATAATGTGAAGTATTATAAACATTAGTATGACATAGGGTCATCTTCTCTTCCACTAATTAGTTGTGATCCAATGGATCAAGAGTTATCTCCCATTTAGTTAAAACATAGTATTTCATATTTAAAAATACCAATATGATAAATAACATGGCCAAACGTCACTAAACAATAGTTCTGGGTTTCAAGTTATAAAAACTGCAAAATCAATGGATACTAACCTTGTCATTATAATGCAATTACAAACCAAAGTTTAAAAAAATTGAAATTACCTCCCTTTACATTTAAATAAGAACGAAATTATAATATCTGTAAAGCAGGTAGATTAAAACTTTTTTTTCTTTTTCGCAGATATAGTTTCAAACACAATGCCCTGCATATATCGGCTAATTATGTTAATTATATTGTTAATGATCTCTGCCACACATAGCCTAGAATATGTGCAAATGAATTTGCCATGCAATTTACTTGCTAAACTTATTTTTAATAAGTATATAATACGGAAGCTCATGCCTACATTTAGTTGAGCTAGGACAAGAAATGTAAGAGAACACAGCTTACAAGCAAAACTCGAGGTGGAGAGGGACATAAATGCCAAAACCAACGCCGGGATGATTACATAAGCTCTCATATTCTTCGAATGATCGAGCTAAATAGAAAGCTAAAAGTGTAAAAGTGTTAATAATGCAGAAATTAAAGGCACAGTAACTCATTTTTAAATGATATATATATTTAAGAAATTCTTCTAAGGTAAAGAGTTTACAAACATTTGCAACTATAAACCATGTGACATATATTGTATGCTTAAATTATATAGTATTATTACAGTATATACCAAAGGGAATAGATATTCTACACATTTTACATAATTTGCTCATTCAAATGTTCAGCCTTTAAAACAGGTCTTTATCAAGATCAGTATAACAGTATGTGCCTACATCAGTAGTCATTTCAGAATGTCAAGTTATAAATACTGAATTGTACCATTTATGATGTCAACATGACATCGCATTGTGCATACGTCTCAATAATGTTTCTGCATCATATCCAATAAAAAAAATTAATTCAGTATTTATAACCTTAATAAATTTATATTCAAACTTCAGTGATCTACATATAATTGTTTAAATACCTAATTTAATATAAAAAAAAGTTTGATGCATTGGCTGTGTGTACACATTTAAGTTCTCCCTACCCTCCTTCAACCATCTTTGCTCATGTATGCATGCACTCTTCTTTGATTCAGCACTCCTTGCAGCCCAATTATGTGAAATGAATTTGCCAGTTTTGGTCATCTCCCCGTTATCAAGTATTTAACCCTTAGCCCTCTAAGCACGACTATAATAGCCTTTGCGTCCATTGTAAACCAGATCAGCCTGCGAGTAACTCGTAGCTGATCTGGGTTTACAATGTCTGGCTGCTGATCAGTCATTTCCCCCAAAACACCCCTTTGTCACATAAATGGAATGGTCTTAATTAAAAGAAAGAACAGTCCATTATATATAGCGGGTTAAGGATTTAATGTCTTATTATTGCCAATAGTAAAACTAGCACAATTCTCGTGTCCTCCATTTTGAATTTACAGCATCCCCTTCCACCTCCCCACACCCCACTCCCATCACAACCCACTTCTTATCACTCTTTCAATTTCACATAAATAAAAAAAGAAATCAACAGAGAATTGTAGGTAATAATGAGATCCTACTTTCTAACTGCACTAATAAGAAAAGCATTTACCACTTTATGGCAATAAAAAGGCAACAAGTTTTGGGAAGTTAAAAGCAACTAAAATTTCACATTTTAAACCTTATAAGCCCCACCTGGTGGTAGTCTCCCCCCATCCCCACCTAACCCACCCCTCCCCCACACTTCCCAAGACTCCCCCACACACACACAAAATAAAAAGAGTTTCCATTAACCCCACTGCCCCTTTTTAATATATATAGATCACATGCTTACTCAAATCTAAATTAATGCATTTAAATGTAGTTTTATAGTTCGACTGATACTCATATAAAACGTTTGAAGTCTGGAGAAAAAATAAAAACACAACAATTTAAAGAACTAACCCACCAAATAATGTCAAAATTACACTTCAAAACTGTTTATCAAAACTTCATCCAGGTGTTCAGGTCATATAATAATGTGTATGTGCCAATTAAAAGTAAAAGTTTATTTACGTTTCTTAAATACCCGTGATCGAATATGGGTAAAATTAATTATGAGTTGGTAACTCTTAAGGTCATTTCACATATACACCGAAACAGAAAACGAACCCGAACCAAAAAAATTAGAATGTACTACCGCAAACGAGGGTTTCCACATATACTCGTTTCGGTTTCGGTGTATATGTGAAACGGCCTTTAATTCAACACTCCAGTTTTAGGGTTTGGCCTGGCTGCTGAAAACTGTTTACATCGTCGTGTCTATAGAGTTTGGATTCTCAAAATATCTGTTATATATATACCTCGTCGTCCGTAGCTTTAGAAACGATGTACATATGTTGTAAAATCTGGTTGTGGTTGCCGGGATAACTACTTTAATAAAAAGAAACCTTTATATATGTGACACAAATGCTGGAACCCTTCATTTATATGTACATCCTAACTACCGTTTTTTCTAGAAATTAGTGGAAACACACCTTTTGGGGGGAAACACCAATTTTTGGTAGGGCCTAATAGTATTCACACTAGGAATAATTATTTAGAATTAATTGTTAGTTTTCTATAAGCAGATACATTAAAGCTGTCTCATTCAAACCTCAATAACTATGCTGCTGATAAATTTATGGGACGTTGGACTTCTTGGTGATATCTGAAAAATCATGAAATCTGAAACTGTAAAATTGACGATTTGGGAAATGCTTTTGATATTGTGAACTGTGCAATTAGAATATTGTGAACTGTACAATTTATAATACTGTGAACTGTACAATTATAATATTGTGAACTATTACGAACTGTACAATTAAAATCTTATGAACTGTATTGTAAACTGTACAATTATAATATTATGAACTGTACAATTATAATATTGTGAACTGTACAATTAAAATCTTATGAACTGTATTGTAAACTGTACAATTATAATATTATGAACTGTACAATTATAATATTGTGAACTGTACAATTAAAATCTTATGAACTGTATTGTAAACTGTGCAATTATAATATTGTGAACTGTACAATTATAATATTATGAACTGTACAATTATAATATTCTGTACAATTATAATATTATGAACTGTACAATTATAAAATTATGAACTGTACAATTATAAAACTGTGAACTGTACAATTAAATACTGTGAACTGTACAATTATAATATTACGAACTGTACAATTATAAAATTATGAACTGTACAATTATAATACTGTGAACTGTACACTTATAATACTGTGAACTGTACAATTATAATATTATGAACTGTACAATTATAAAATTATGAACTGTACAATTATAATACTGTGAACTGTACAATTATAATACTGTGAACTGTACAATAATAATATTATGAACTGTACAATTATAATATTATGAACTGTACAATTATAATACTGTGAACTGTACAATTATAATATTATGAACTGTACAATTATAATATTGTGAACTGTACAATTATAATATTATGAACTGTACAATTATAATATTATGAACTGTACAATTATGATATTGTGAACTGTATAATTACAACAGTATGAAATGCACAATTATGAATTTATAACATTGTGAACTGCACATTTATAATTCTATAAACTGCACAATGATATATTATTGTGAACTGTACAATTATACAATTGTGAACTGTACAATTACAACACTGTGAAACAATAATTGTGTGAACTGTACAATTATAATATGACAAAATGCACAATAATGTTACTGGAAAATGTACAATTAAAATTTTGTGAACTGTACAATTACAATATTGTGAATTGTAAAATTATTATATTATGAACTGTAAAATAATTATTATTTATCATGCAGAGATGCATTTTTCTGCCTAATAAAGGGGTGATCTAATACATTTTGCTTTATTAGGCACCAATAAAGCAAATGAATGCAGAATTCCTCGGCGTTTATTGTATGTAACGTTATCTGACGTCTTGTTCGTAACGTTATCTGTCATAAAACAAACAAAAAACAACAACATGGCGGCGTCCTCGATAAGCGTAACATTCTGCGAAATAGATAATAAAAGTAATTCATACAGAAAATGTGGATATTATGTCAAACCTTTTACTATCAAGTTTATTAGGCTCGGCACGAAAATGAAGAATGGCACGAAAATGAAGAATGGCTCGGCAGAGCCTCGCCATTCTTCGTAGAGCCTCACCATTCTTCATTTTCTAAGCCTCATCTAATAAACTTGATATTAAAAGGCACTGTACAAATGTAATACTATGAACCGATGATTGTGAACTGTACAACTATGATAGTGCTGAAAAAAATAACAGAACTATGAATAAGCACCAAACAAGAAATGTTAGGGCCAAGTTTCATTCATATAAGGAAAGATGTTTTATAGAATCAGTTATGTCCGTGTGAAATTGGTGGAGTAGACATCTTGAATATTCAAGATGCTTAAGAAAACACAAAATGCCAAGAAACATGCACATTCAAATAAAACTGAATAAGCTATTTCAGCGTAGATGATTATGAAAATATGCTTCATTCTGGTAACTGCAGTGCTATTGAACCTGAAATCTATCCACTCCATATCCCACACTATTGTATTAGTCTACTCTTTATAAGAAATACTGCAACCCCATATTCCACACTATTGTATTAGTCTACTCTACCAGAAACACTGCCACCCCATATCCCACACTATTGTATTAGTCGAGGTGTCTCTCCCAAATATACTTCCGCCCCATACTACTGTATAAGTCAACTTTACCAAATATACTTCCACCCCATATCAAAAATATCTTGTATTCTACCAGAAATACTTCAACCCCATATCACACAATATCCTTGTATTAGTCAAATCTACCAGATATATTTCCACCTCATATCACACAATATCTCAAACATGTGTCTAACCTTGCTAATAGTTCCTATCCGTTTCCTGTATGCCACGAGGGTTGGAGACGAAACTTCTTTTGGGGATCTGGGCTACAGGGGGGACATGACATTTCGTTTTGGAGGAGAGCAGTCAGGTACGACTCTTCATTAGGACTAAACTGACCAACCTGATACATGTAGGGAGATTTGGTTTCCAATTTATCGAGGGTATCTTTGGAACCAAAGTTCTCCCTGGTCAGAGTGGAGGAATATGATTCCAAGCCAGAATCGAGAGAATCGAGGGTGTCGCAGGATGAGCTTTTGGACCATGATGGACTGGTCAGTAGACTTCCGGAGTCGTGACTATCTGACCTCTGATGGTATATACTACGGTCACCATGGTAACCATCAACACAGTCTTCTATGACAGTTTTATGATATATTTGGAAAACTTTAGCGCATGATGTTGAGGGTTTAGAGTTCATGGAGGATGAACCGAATTCATTTGTTTTTTGATTAATGGGTTCAAGATAATTACTAGGTTTTATGGTTGGACCTTGACCTGACAACATGCTGCTATGGCAACAGTCAATTGTGGGGTCATTAAAATTGAAAACATAAGACGTTTTAGGACTTGCTGAGATGGCAGTCAAAGTCTGAAAGAAAATATACAAGTCATGATGCATACATCAATTGAATTTTGAATTTCTTCAAATTTTGAATAAAAACAAGAGGGCCAAATGGCCCTGAATCAAATCACTCACCTGATTACACAGTAAACACTTAACCAACACTTAACTAATGCCAGGTCTGTTAAGTTCATCAGAAAATTTGCTTAAATATTTTCTATGTAACTCTTTGTAAAACTGACACAAAACTTGACTGAGCTTTTAACTGAATTGAATTGAATTGAATTGGGGTTTTAAGGTGCACCAACACATGAAAGGTTATATGGCACCGAACAGGAATTAACATGCCATGCTCATCCTCCATGTACATCGAGATAAAATATGGAGAACGGGCCTAGAACCTTCTCACCCTGAACTGCAGAGTTGCTGCAAATTCTATTAAGTTGTACCAGATCCTGTAATTGTTTCATACACAGTAGAATGGTGGGATAGTGATGACAGGTCCTGTATAGTTTCACATAACCTTTTGAATGGTGGGATAGTGGTGCCAGGTTCTGTAATTGTTTCATATACAGTATAATGGTGGGATAGTGATGCCATGTCCTGTAATTGTTACACAGAGCCTGTATAGTGGTGGGATAGTGATGCCAGATCCTGTAATTGTTACACAGAGCCTGTATAGTGGTGGGATAGTGATGCCAGATCCTGTAATTGTTTCTTAGAGCCAGTAGAATGGTGGGATAGTGATGCCAGATCCTGTAATTGTTTCTTAGAGCCAGTAGAATGGTGGGATAGTGATGCCAGATCCTGTAATTGTTTCTTAGAGCCAGTAGAATGGTGGGATAGTGATGCCAGATCCTGTAATTGCTTAGAGCCAGTAGACTGGTGGGATAGTGATACCATGTCCTGTAATTGTTTCATAGAGCCAGTAGAATGGTGGGATTAGTGATGCCAGATCCTGTAATTGTTTCACAGAGGACGTAGAATGGTGGGATAGTGATGCCAGATCCTGTAATTGTTTCATAGAGCATGTAGATTGATTGATTGAATTGGATTTTATAGTCGCACCAACAGCTATGGTCATATGGCGACTTTCCAGCTTCCATTGGTGGAGGAAGACCCCAGGTGCCCCTCCGGGCAATTTTCGTGCACGGGCGGGCACCTGGGTAGAACCACCGACGTTCCGCAAGCCAGCTGGATAGCTTCCTCACATAAAGATTCCTAGGCCCCTAAGGGATCGAACCTACAGCGGTGAGGGGCAAGTGATTTCAAGTCAAAGATGTTAACCACTTGGCCACGGACGCCCCAGAGCTTGTAGAATGGAGGGATAGTGATGTCAGATCCTGTAATTGTTTCATAGAGCACGTAGAATGGAGGGATTATAAGTGATGCCAGATCCTGTAATTAATTCATAGAGCATGTAGAATGGAGGGATAGTGATGCCAGATCCTGTAATTGTTTCATAGAGCATGTAGAATGGTGGGATAGTGATTCAAGTTCTTGTAATTGTTTCACAGAGTCAGTAGAATGGTAGGATAGTGAGGTCAGGTCCTGTAGTTGTTTCAAAAGAACCTTTAGAATTGTGGGATAGTGGTGTGAGGTCCAGTAATTGTTTCACAGAGCCAGCAGAATGGTGGGATAGTGATGTCAGATCCTGTAATTGTTTCATAGAGCCAGTAATAGCAGTGTAAGTTGCATTTTATTTTAGAGCATCCATAGAATGGCGGTATGACAGTTATTATGTCATGTTAAGGGGTATCTAATAGCCAGTAGTAGAATCATGGGATATGGTTTCTGACTCCCTGTTAAGGTATATTTAAGAAAATATATAGACTAGTGCATGGGGCAGGGCTGTCATACTGTTAAGTTTTAACACAAAATAAGTAGAATGGTAAGGCAGGGCCCTCACACTGTAAAGGTTGCTGTCACACTGTAAAGGTTATATAAATACATAAATAATGTTGGGATAAGGCAATCAAGTCCTTTAAGGCGTACTTATTAATATCTAAGAGACTGTAGAATGAAGGGCCAACATGCACTGTTAAAGTGTACCAAGGTCCATCGAAATTTCTGAAGATTGGTTAAATGCTTGGTCAGTGAAATGACACAAAAGGAATGTTACTCCCTGTTAAGTTGTTATTAAGAACTTGTTAAACAATGACCTGTTGAATATTAGGACAGGACATGCACTCCATGTTAACAGCCTGTAAACTGGTAGGACAGAGTGGACACTCCGTATTAAAGTGCAGGAAGCCAGGAACATGTAGTAAAATGACTATCATGCCCAGTTGTCATTGTTTATGCAAGAGCTTTTTTAATGCCTGAATCTTAATTCATATTTCCATCAATTTGTATGGAGGGTGTGAATAAGATATTCAAATCAAAAATCTTCCTAAGATGGTTATTCCCCATACTGCCTAATATGTGTCTGTTTCATAAGCTAAACACAATGCAGTACAGTTCTGCTAATTAATTCAATTATATGCTTCCCTCTCCCCCACCCCTCTCCCCCACCCGTTCCAAAACCAGAAAATATTGCCAAAATTAAATCAAAACATCATCATCATTGAAGGTATCATGTAATCACCTCAAGTTAATTAACTTCAGCTTGTTTCTATCGGGTTTTCAAGTGAACGTCAATCAGATTCTAAACCCATATTAGTCTGACTGTAACGAAAGCTATAATTGGCTAATTCTATAGCTATACACAATCTCATTGGATAAGGCAAGGGTATTACCTGTAGTCTAAAATGTAAACAACAATGGCGAAATTTGTCTCAGGGAATATCACAAGAGTAGGCAAGCATGCGCCCCTCATATTTCTGATGAGCTGGGTTTCCGCCATGATCAATCAATTAATATAATCTCTTCCCTGTGACTTCTATGCATAAACAACATGTCAATTATAAAGCTGCGAGTTGGTTTCACTTCCTTTGAGTATGCAAAAATGCGAAATGGTAAAGTGACAGGGGAAAAGGGAGACTAAATTGTTGCCCATGTTGCCCTCTAGTTTGAACCCTGTATATAACCAATCACTCACACAATTGTCAAAATTGTATTTTTGTTTAGCTTTTTCTGCTTCAACAGTTTCTGTGTGAAAGCAGCAATATATTGGGCAGTGCATGCTTCTGTAAAAAAAAATACCCCCATTTTTTACATGTTTAATTTGCATATAGACCAGTTTGACATTTTAATTCTCTTTTATACAAAATATTTATATTAAGTTACAGAAACATAATCAAACGCTGGTTAATATTGCAGATTTATGTTTTGACAACAGTCACCCAAAGCCTTGGAGGATTTTACAATTTTAGTGTGCAAGAGAAGCGTCTTTGTTTAGCCAACCCCATTATTTAACATTGCCACCTAATGCAATATATAAATCTTAATTTGCGATCAAGTCTAGTAACCATACAAATTAATCTTGCTAGGCTTAAAACTTAAAATATTGCAACCACTTTAATATATGTCAATTGAATGTAATTCAAAATCATTATTCTAATCTAGCAACAACAAAACAAATAATGCAAAACTCAGAATTTACAATATGTACTTACCCCTTAACCAGCTACATATTTAAATGGACTGTTCTTTCTTGAATTAAGACCATTCCATTTGTGTTTCAAATGGGTGTTTTGGCGACTGATCAGCAGCCGGACAATGTAAACCCTGATCTCGGTTTACGATGGACGCAATGGCTATTATAGTCGTTCTTAGCGGGTTAAAGGGACACATGGCAATCTTGAAGTTTTAAAGAAGCATTAAAATATGCGTCTCAATTTATTTATCCAGTATCATTTTGACTTTAAACATTCTTGAATATAATTAAATAAAACATCATTGAGTTTTAATTTTGTAGACCAATTGGTGGTATCCCTATGGGTACGAACTGTGCACCACTTGTCGCAGATTTGTTTTTATATTGCTATGAAAGAGATTTCATGTCTCGTCTTTCACCAGATACCCAGGCAGATGTTATTGAAGCCTTTAATAACACCTCTTGGTATCGGGATGATATATTGAACACTGAGAACCCTTTCTTTTCTGCTGTGGTTAATAATATAATTTTATATCCTAAAGAACTTCAACTTAACAAGGCTAATATTTCTGATACTAATTAATGCTTCTTTTCGCGATTTACAACACTCCATTGAAAATGGTGAAAAAATTAGCAAAATTTACGAAAAGAGAGGATTTTAACTTTGATATTAATTATCCCCATTTAGATGATGATCCCCGAGCAACTTCTTATGGGGTCTATGTATCTCAACTTACTCGTTTCTTCTACAGCTTGTACTCGAATTGAGGACTTTAATAACGGGCTACCGATATCATAAACTGTGTAAAACCTTTGCAAAATTGTATTATCGTAACGCTGATCTTCTTTCCAAATATAAAAGTAATTTAAGAATTCTTCTGCGACAAGGACTATCACAACCCGACTTCTATGGTGATGTGATTTACAAACTTAGTAAGATCCTTGGTCATGATCCTTTTCATACTATCTTTGTTAAATTTGTTGAACTTGTTATACGGTTTACCAAAAGAGGTTATAAACCTATCATTTTGCAAAGCACTGCATGCTTGGTGGTAGACCCATTTACAGTTCGCCACTATGCTTTCCTCTTTAATTGTGCAATGACCGGACAGGCTGTGGACCCTATGATGATGTCTACCTAAAGCCCAAAAGGACGGTGACGTTTGATGTTTGTCTTGTCGTGCCCTCAATTTATTTGTTCTCTTGTTGCTCTGGTTTCTGCCAAGTCATTTAGTACCTTCTTTGTGGCTTTCTAGGCTATTGTACTTTTGTATTTAAATATACACGAGCATCTTTGTGTTTTACTTATATTGCCTATTAATGCTGCCTTGTTGGTTAAAGAATAGTTCATGGCAGGGATTTCTTTATTTACACTGTCCCGTTTTATTGGGATGACAGTAGGGTAAGTTTGAGGTTTGGTGCACCCTAGAACCTGGTTTAAACCCCCAGCAGCCTTTTTTGCCACTGACCATTCCAAGGCGGTAGCCCTAATGTCATTCACAGTTATGGACACATGTAGTCTTCGATTAACCTACTAGCCCGAAGCCCCGGCTAGTAAACTGTCATTCGGGCTAGTGATTTTTTTAATCTATGTAGTTGGGCTAAAGGAAAATGAACAGGTTTTCACTGTCAGAGGATAGCTAGTGACAAAAAAAATAATTTCAGACTGCACATGTAAAAACGGAAGACCTGACGTGACTTCTATTTCTTCAAAAAAATAGGGACACATCAATCCAAAATTTTGCAGATAAGTCACATTTTGGAGGAGACTTGTGAAAATCATGCAAGAAAAAAGTAAGGTACAAATGTCGTAGCGGAGATCGGATGTGACCTATATTTCACATACACACAGACGACATTGTGATCGCTATGTCAAGATCCGTAAACATGCTCAACAATAAAAAATCCATATCTTACTACATTATTTCTTACTGTATTGTTATAGATTTCCCAGGTTTAAAACAGCATGGATTGATTATTGCTCTCAAATCAAGCTCATGAACAGTCTCAATCAAACCGAGACTGCAATATTTCATATTTATCGTGTTTGGCTGTTTCCAAAGGTCCACTCTCATACTCTTGCAATGTTTCCTTCAATGACGTGTAATTTTTTGTCAGCAAAGCTACTACATAATATCATGCCTGTAAGAACTAAAATTTTGAAAACTTACAAATGATAACATAATATCATTATAATTTAACCAATTGTCTTATAATTATAAATGACACATTTTTATTTGAACAGAAAACATTAAATTTCAGTTAAAATGTGCTGTTTTCGTTTTCGCAAGGCAAGTGTGAACCACCAAATATGAAAAACATGAAATGGTATGACACCATATAATATACGTTTCATTTCTCCCTTTCTGTAACAAGCCTATCTAAGATCATCTAAAACACGTGCTGTTATAATTAGTAGGGTCTAATGGCAGCCGATAATGGAAAACCCATCAAAAGCCTGTAGTTTATTGGGTTAGTAAGGCATGCAGTGGGTGCGAACCTGTTTAATCCAGACATTTTCATGTTCAGAACTTGCTGAAAATTTCATTCCACGCGGCAGGGTCGAAGGTCGTATAGGCGGCTGAAAATAGGGCCACAATAACAGTAGCTTAAAACAAATTACAAAACTGTAAAAAAAATCAAACAAGAAAATGTATTTAAAATAGAGAAGATCATAATTATGAAAAATGTCCTACTTAATCGAAGCAAAGTCTCACAGATCCCCTTTAACACCATCACACAAGGTTATCTAGAGGGATATGAGGTGAAGATGCCTTGGTCAGCGCATGAACCCAAGCAGGGCACAGATCTGTATCTCCAAAAACTGAGGACTTATCCACTAAGCTACCTAGGCCACTTCCCCTGAGTAGAAGATATATTTATTTTCTATAACAAATCTTGACAAATTTTAAGTTGAGTAACTCAATGATTGCTTGCGTCTAAGTCTCCAGCAGTACGACTTCTACATGGACTTACAGATGTCATATTCTAGTGATAATATTGATATAGCGTCAGAACCAACCGTTCCCAGTTGGACTGGTAACTCTGTTAAGTCTGATATAAAATGATGTCACACAGGGGCCTGATATAAGATAGTGTGACACAGGGTCTGATATAAGATGATGTCACACATGGACTTGATGCCATATTCTATATAGACTGTTAGGTGAAATAAGGAACATTTAAACCCAGAATTGCCTCAGCTGAGTTTAATCTCAATAATGCATTCAGCTCAGGTTCAAGGTCAACACAAAATATATTCATGCATATATGTACGCCAATTACTTATACACTGACCACTTAAATACACCACATATGCACACCACATAAATATGCCACATAGATATCAGACCACCGTATACATGCAGAATACAACAGGATAAAAGAAAAAGTAAAAATAGACATGTCAATCAGTTGGAAACATTTTTGTCATAAAATTAATGAGAAATAAAATATTTTCAAACCAATACCTTAATTCAGAACTAGTTTAAAAACGTGAGATAATCCCTTAGTAGTATGTTGTCAGCTAAGGGGGACAATCACCTGTGATGTTTTTGTTGTAGGTTCCTCCTGGGCTTCACTGTGTATGACGACAGGCTCGGCATTTCTCTGCTGAGGAAATATGTTCCGTACATCTATTTTTGTTGTGTACTTTTGTTTCTTTTTCAGTGTTGCATTTAGCGTGTCAACACGACGTTTGACCACAGCAGCATGGTTACTCGGCAGTGATGAGGTTAAAGCGTGAATTTCGTCCTCTGACACATCTTTGCCAGCTGAAAAATAAAAAGATTCAAGTGTGTTTAAAGAAATAAAGAGGATTCAAGTGTGTTTAGTACAAACGACCATTATCAAACTTTGCTGGAAGGATACAGATTTCCAGAGTTCACCAACCAGCCATGAATAAATTCCGTCAGTAGAACGAGTATTAAATATGAATATTATACTTTGCGTTTATCTTAGGCAGCATTTAACCAGTAATAATACTTTAAACAATTCAGTCCAACTTTCTCAACCGACCACGTGCATTCAGCGAGCAATTGTCTTATGCGCTACTTTTGAGCCGATCACTTTCCTTCTTTATTTTAAGTGCAATAAGCGACTTTTGCCTCAAGCGCCAAATGAGTGTTCACAATCATTTTGAACATTTAACGACCGCTTACCGGTGGAATATCCGGTCATAAGTATCAGCTTATTGTACACAAATTAAATAGATAGCCTTTATTAGTTATTAAGTGAGGAAGATGCGAAAAACAAGTTTTGACATGAGACAGTCATTATAAGCGCATTCACAACATTCTGACTCAGTCTGATAAACTTTAAGGATTTTTGCTGAGAATTATTGTTGATTGGTGTCACGTGATTGAAAATAATAACAGTTCTCGATTTTTGGAGGGAAAACAAACATTACTTGCAATTTCTTTCACTCACGCAGATGACCGTCCACTAGATAATATCTACCCAATCTTTCGAGACCTCTAACGATCAGCAATTGGGAAAATAACACACTTTTTGCCATTGGGATTGGTAACGTTTTTCGGTACCACTTATATAAGGAAAAAAAGACTGACGTTTGAAACAAAACTATGATTTTCGACAACAACTATACCATAAAACATGCATTTACAATGTAATTTTCAGCTGAGTATTTTCTTTCATAAGGGTACTTTAAAATTAAACTCAAATTGGGATATCGCTATTTTCGGATATGTTTTTATATGTGCTCTCTTCAACAAATGTTTTAGTAAGTGACCATCGTTAGAATGGTCGCTTATTACAAGTATGTAGTTCAGTTTTGCCGGTGTTGAAGCAGGTTGTTCCTATATGATCTCTTGATGGAATCAAGAAACAGCAGTAAATTAGCTATTTGAACATTTTGTCTTTTAAATCACAGTACTAGGAAATTCGCAATCACTCAGTGCTTCCTTCCTTCCCTCCATTTCTCACTCACTCACTTACTTATCCCACCTCCATCATTCTCTTCCGCAGACAGAATAGACAGACAAGAAATCCGCAGATTCATATGTCTCGCCTAACAGGTGCGGGACTTAAAAATAAAAGATAAATGATGTTTAAATGAAAGCTTGTAAATATTTTAATAACTAAAAACAATGGAGTTTACAGTTTGCTGAGATGACATTTAAGTGCATTTGTTTAAAAACAAAATGCCATTCTATAAAAAAAAACAAAAAAAAAACAGGAAAACATCAACTCCACAAAAGTAGGTCAAGACCAAGACACAACTATGTCAAAACAAAATAGAATGTTTTGCATCTAGTGCATAATTATAGTTCATGAGAAAGTCAGGTAAATGTAACAATTAAAGTTATCTGCCCTTTGCTTGGAGGGTCAAGGTCACATGCACATTTGCTTTGTCACAATGCAATGTACCACTCAAGATACAACTATAAGCAAAGTTTGAAAGGTCTTAGTGCATACAATTTGTGAAAAAATGACTTAAAAGTTGAAGGTAAAAATTATAAGATTATCTGCCCTTTGCTTGGAGAGCCAAGTTCACTTTCACATTTGCTTTGTCATGTTGCAATGTACCACCCATCATACAAATATAAACTAAGTTTGAAAGATGTAGTGCATAAAGTTTGCGAGAAAGTGACCTCAACATAAATGTTGAAGGTAAAAAGTATTAAGTTATCTGCCTCTTGCTTGGAGGGTCAAGGTCACATTTTGCTTTGTCATTTTGCAATGTATCACTTAAGATACAAATATAAGCAAAAATTGAAAGGTCTAGTACATACAGTTCGTGAAAAAGTGACCTAAATGCAAAAGTTGAACGTAAAAATTATTAAGTTATCTGCTCTATGCTTGGAGGGTCAAGGTCACTTCCTCATTTGCTTTGTCACGTTGTGATGTACCACCCAAGATACAACTATAAGCAAAATTTAAAAGGTCTAGGGCATACAGTTTGTGGGAAACTGACCTAAACGCAAAACTTGAACGTTGACGCATTCGCCTTCGCCGGAAAAGCAACACCTATGTTTCTTTTTTTCTTCGAAAAGGCGAGACAAAAAACAGACGAGATAAACATGCATACATATACATACATAAAGCAAAAAAAAAAGGTTAACTATACCTTCATATCTGTTGACTAGGAAACCGTACCCTGCCTCATGCAACCAAGCAGCCTCCTGCTCCCCTTCTGAAATACAAAACATCAAAGCATTATTGGCTTACATGGCTTGGAAAAAAGACTTTAATAATCCATAACCCATTATGGGATAAAAAAAATCTATCAAGGCTTGAGAATATTTTGTTGAAGGGGTGAGAATTTTGCTGAAGGGGTGAGTAGGTTGATGGGGTGAAAAATTGTCCAGGGTCGAGGCGTTTCCAAAATTCCTGGTAAAAATCTAATTCCAGGTGTGAGTAAGAGGCCGAGACTTCCCAAACCTTGCATAAACTAAATGGGTGTTCCGCGCAACACGTGTATCGCCTGTCAGCGCTTTGTCAGTATAACGTTTTTTTGGACCCAGATAAATGACCCTGACAAACTGGCCTGACTAAGTTTTTGAGTGTGTGTGTGTGTGTGTGTAGTTCCGTTAAGCCTCGCGTTATCTCCGCCGAGATGGATACAATAGAGTCTAGACTATGATCTGTGCTGAGTATGTTGGTTGATCTGGTGCTGCTGTGTAGTTGTTTCCGTTGTCTATATGTAGTTGGTTGTCGCTTTCACATAAACTTGTATTTAACCCATATAATGACCTTCAGTGTGACCATGACCTTTATATTTTAGTATGGCCATGTCGATGTTGTCATGATGAGTATATATTGAAAATTTGAAGAAGAAATATCATGAAATGAGGAAGTTATAGCCAATGTTAAGTTTTCGTGCAGAAAAAACTGAGTATTTAACCCATATAATGACTTAAGTGTGACCTTGACCTTTATATTTTAGTATGGTCATTTCGATGTTTTCATGAGGAGTATATATTGAAAGTTTGATGAAGAAATATCAAGAAATGAGAAAGTTATAGCCAACGTTAAGTTTTCGTAACGGACTGATAGACGGACGGACTGACGGGCCGATGGACGCCAAAGTGATCCCTATGTATTGCATTTTTCTTCGAAAAGGCAACACAAAAAAGATGACAAAATAAACTTTTGACAGATTACTATTCTCCAAGTTTAAATGAGAGCAATTTTTAACATCAAGTGACCATCTATTTTCTTGAAATATTTTACGAAAACTAGAAATGTGCTGGGTGAGTGGTCAGACACAAATGTGCCCCGGTAAATTTATATATATTTTTGTCTCACACGACATAGCAGTCACTTTTCCGGTGGCGGCGGCCACATTTGATATCAACTATATCTCAACAACCGCTGCTCGAATTTTTCTGAAACTTTGTCATATGCTTTGTTGCGTCAAGGGTCATCACGTAATGCCAAAATTATCAAGGTCAAGGTCATATTTTGCGTTATTTTCCCAAATAAACTATAAAGGGGCATTTGGTTAGGTAACTTAACCTCAGTTAACTGTATGGGAGTGCCTCATTTTCTTTGTTTGATACTTGGTCATATGTATTGTTGTCATTGGTGGATATCGCTGACGACAAAAATTACCAAGGTCAAAATCATATTTTGCTTATTTTCCCCAAACTTAACCTTGCTTAGGTAACTTAACCTTGGAAAGATAACTTAACCTCTGTTAATTTTATGTCATTGCCAAACTTTATGTCTTTGATACTTGGTCATATGTATGGTTGGCATTGGTAGACATTGCTGAACGACAAAATATACCACGGTCAAGATCACATTTTGCGTTATTTACTCTAAACATCAGTTTGGTTACCGTAGGTAATTTAACCTCAATTAACTTTTTCTGATTTAACTTTAATTTCTTTGTTTGATACTTGATCATATGTATCGTTGTCATTGGAGGATATCACTGAATGACAAAAAATACAAAGGTCAAGGTCATATTTTGCGTTATTTTCCCCATTTCTAACCTTGGTTAGGTAAATTAACCTCAGTTAACTTAATGTGATTGTCTCACTTATGTCTTTGATACTTGGTCATATGTATTGTTATACCCCCGCTAAACGAAGTTTAGTGGGGTATACTGGTTTCACCCTGTCTGTCTGGAGCAACATTGTCCGCTCCATAACTCCTCTCCCCTGAAGCAAATCTCATAAAACTTCATGCGAGAACTGCCTGTGATGAGAGGATGACCCCTATTGATTTTGAGGTCAGTAGTTCAAAGGTCAAGGTCACCATGACTTGATAATGAAAAACCTAGTCCACCCCATAACTCCTCTCCCACTGAAGCACATTTCATGGAACTTCATAGGTGAACTGCCTGTGGCGAGAGGATGACCCCTACCCTATTGATTTTGAGGTCAGTAGATCAAAGGTCAAGGTCACTGGGACCCGATAATGAAAAACCTTGTCCGTTCCGTAACTTCGTCCCCCTAAAGCAAATTTCATGAAACTTTATATGTGAACAGCCTGTGGTGAGAGGATGACCCTATTGATTTTGAGGTCAGTAGATCAAAGGTCAAGGATCCGATAATGAAAAACCTTGACTGCTCCACAACTCCTCCCCCTGAAGCAAATCTCATGAAACTTCATAGGTGAAAATACTTTTCCAGCTATGGCCAGTTATGAGCTTGGTTAGGTTGCAGGTTAAAGTTTTATGAAAACGGGCATATATCTGCTTAAATAAGTCAAGAGTTATTGGTCATGGGAACAATATTCTGTGTGATAGGATCAATACGTGCGTGTAGTTTCATGAACACAGGTCAAATACTTTCAAGTTATGACCAGTTTTGAGCTTGGTTAGGTTGCAGGTTAAAGTTTTATGAAAGGTGTTCTACTCTTCTCATGACTTGGCAAAATACTGACCTATATTCATTGACGTTTATACAGTTCTTCCTTATCAATTATTCAATGCCATTGACATGTCCAATAACTCTAAATTTCATTTCAGCAGAGTTATGTCCCTTTTTGTGTTGCCTGCGTAGCGTGGCAGACACTTAAGGATCACGTATGTGACCTTTGTTCATGAATCTTCACACACATATTCACCTTAACCTAAGGAACATTGTTACATATGTCCAGTAACTCTGACTTTCATTTTGGCAGAGTTATGCCCCATTTTTACAATATCAAGACTTTTCTTTAGCATATAAAGGACAAGAATTCCTGTAATTTGTACCCGTTTTATTTGACCTTACTTCTTACACATTAGTACATGGTAATAATCATGTACAACTAATTTGGTCAGGTAAGCTGTTATAGTTTTAGAGGAGTAGACAAACAAAATACAGTAATATTATAAAATAAAACTTATTTATCTGCCCTTGCTTCCTACACACCAATTCTTGCTAGTGATCTTGCACACCAGGTTTGGTGTACAGGTATGACAATTTTTGATTAGGAGACACATTTTTGGAATATTATCTTGAATTTGAATTATAAAGTGCAATAACTCCTGTAATTGTTATCCTATTCACCTGCCCTTGTTTCCTACACATTATTACATTGGTAGTGATCTTGCACATCTAGCTCTTGTAGTTTCAGAGGAATTGAATTGAATGTTGTTTAACGGCTCATCAACACAGTATAGGTTATTTAGAGCCGCCCCAGAGAGAGGGGAAGGATACATAGGAATCCGGGAACCTGCCCTACTCTTATTATCGAATAGATTCCTATGGTTCTTTAACGTGCTCGGAGGATAGACCGATACACGGGACCGCCCAGTTTACGTCCCCATCCGACGGACGGGGCTAAGGGAACGTGTCTTGCCCAAGAACACACCGACGGAACTCAGTGGCACCATGGAGGATTGAACCCGGGGCCTCTGGTTACAAATCCACCGCGCTACCAACTGCGCCACGAGTTTCAGAGGAATAGGCAACCTAAACTTTTACAATATAATGATTTGACTTCAAACTATAAAGGGCAATACCTCCTCTTAATTTGCGGGAGATTTGCATGCCCTTAATTAATTGCTAGTGATCTTGCACACCATGTTTGGTGTATCTATGTATAATGGTTGTTGAGGATAGTATTGACTTGACCTAGAATTATAAAGGGAAATAACTCTTGTAATTTTTACCAAATTTATCTGCCCTTGTTTTCTACACGATTACATGGAAGTGATCTTGGTCAGTTTAGCTTGTATAGTTTAAGCGTAAGCGACATAAAATTTTACAATATATAAAGACTT
The DNA here is from genome assembly GCA_037043455.1 of Cyrtodaria siliqua. Lineage (NCBI taxonomy): Eukaryota > Metazoa > Mollusca > Bivalvia > Adapedonta > Hiatellidae > Cyrtodaria > Cyrtodaria siliqua. The sequence goes on along the minus strand of JAWPHD010001552.1, from coordinate 36,720 downwards.
TACTAAAGCTTTTAAAGGCATCTGATTTATCTGTCCTTGCTTCTTGCACATCATTACTTCCTAGTGATCTTGCTGCACACCAGGTTTGGCGTAGGCGACACAAAAATAGGTGACGGACAAAGTGATGTCAAAGTGTCTTGCCATGCTATGCATATGCAGGCAACACAAAAATACAATTATATATATTAAAGGCAGTGCTGATAATAAACAGAGATCAATATTTTACATTGGCTAGAACTGACCATCAGGGGTTTTTGAAGTCTCTTCCTCTTCACCATCCGGTTCCTTGCTGCTCTCTATGTCCTGAAACTCTTGCCAAAAATCATCCAGATTACCAGGAGAATGTGACCTTGCCATGACCTTTACATTGTCGCCATGGCAACCAGGATAGTTCTCTGGCTGTTAGGATGGGAAACTGTTGTCTGCAAAGATACATAATGACACAATTAATATTATGATGGAATGTTTTGTTTGTTTGTATGGTGTTTTACGTCATTTTCAACACATATAAGGTTATTATGTTACGGTCTATTTTTTGTGGTAGAGGAAGACCGCCCACTTTTCCTGGGTAGAACCAGTACTGTACACCTCCCGACATCCGTAAGAATCTACACTTCCTCACTTACAATTCGAGCTCAAAGTGGGATTCGAAAAAAGAGGGCCTGACCTTACTGTGACCTTGGTTATCATGGAAATTGTTTTTATGCAAAGATACAGATAGAGAAGTGTTTTCCTTGATGCAGGAATCTTGCATTTTTGCTGCAATTTTTCATCAAATTACCCTTAGAAATTGTCCCAGCGCGTCCATGTGGACGCAAGTTCATTAAATTCCATTGCAGCTATCTTTTCTCTATCTTTTTCACCCTTGCACCAAATCAGATTCGCCCATGCTTGTTTCGTACTAAAGTTTCGTACCTTTGAGTACGAAGTTTCGTACATTTGAGTACGAAGTTTCGTACCTTAGAGTACGAAGTTTCGTACCTTTGAGTACGACAGTAGCAGACTGTGACAAATATTTTTAACTAGCCCAAAACTAAGAAATATTACGACTCGTAAACCACTCAACTGTTACGTTACTAAATGATTAATCATTGAAAAGTTTCAAACGTCGAGGCCTCGTGACACTGATTCAAGCGATGAATCGGTTGCTCACTCACCGGTAAAGAAGAGATTTATAGGGTTCAATTAGAAGTGGTTAACTAATTTCTCATGGATTTTGTTTAAAAATGGTGGAATGAAATGCGACCCATGCGCGAAACAACACATTTATTGTTGGTTGTAAACATTTAAGAACGTCCATCCAATTGAATGTTGTTTAACGGCTCATCAACACAGAATAGGTTATTTAGAGCCGCCCCAGAGAGAGGGGAAGGATACATAGGAATCCGGGAACCTGCCCTACTCTTATTATTGAATAGATTCCTATGGTTCTTTAACGTGCTCGGAGGATAGACCGATACACGGGACCGCCCAGTTTACGTCCCCATCCGACGGAAGAGGCTCAGGTAAAGTGTCTTGCCCAAGAACACACCGACGGAACTCAGTGGCACCATGGAGGATTGAACCCGGGGCCTCCGGTAAATAAAAACAAAGTTCATTTTATGATTTAGTGTTTTGTTTTATTATTTTATATCATTAAACACGAAACTGTTCTAAATCATAAAGTTATTTAGATGAAACACACACACTGAAATCTGATTACCATACAGTACCAGAATGTTAAACAACAATAGTTTGTTGTGGACAGTCTGGCCCCCTAAAAACTGAAAAATGACCCTTGAATCTGCCAATGGACCCCCGTTTTTGAAAACACTGTAGAGAGCATAAACCAAAAATATATTACTAAATTTATCGTGTTCATAACAATTAGGTACTGGAATGATTGATTGATTGAATTGGATTTTATAGTCGCACCAACAGCTAAGGTCATACGACGACTTTCCAGCTTCCATTGGTGGAGGAAGACCCCTGGTGCCCCTCCGGGCAATTTTCGTGCACAAGAGGGCACCTGGGTAGAACCACCGACGTTCCGCAAGCCAGCTGGATAGCTTCCTCACATAAAGATTCCTAGGCCCCTGGTACTGGAATGAAGACGGACAATTATATCCATTGCACATACTGAAAAAGCACCACCCAAAGAACATTCTTGGCCAAGTTTATAAAAATCAACCTTGCAAAAAAAATTAAAAATGTTTTATCTTGTTTTTGGTAGGTGGGCGAACTAACAGGGCTAAATTATCCGAATTTCCTATCTTGCAGATCAATGTTTTTAGTAGAGTAAACTGTTTAGTCTGGAGTATCTTTAGCTTTTTTTTTTTTTTACAGATTTAAAGGTTAATACATGCATGCTTATCAACTCGGATGTTAAGCCATTAAAATGCTAATGCTGTTAGGAACAAGAAAATTTATCCAGAATGTAAGTATTGTATTTACAGTGAATCACCATTTTAGATAACACATTAACACATGGTGTGACATAGGGGTCTGATAGAAGATTGACTGATATAATATGCTGTGACACAGGGACCTGATATAAGATGCTGTGACACAGGGACCTGATATAAGATGGTGTGACACAGGGACCTGATATAAGATGCTGTGACACAGGGACCTGATATAAGATGCTGTGACACAGGGACCTGATATAAGATGCTGTGACACAGAGACCTGATATAAGATGCTGTGACACAGAGACCTGATATAAGATGCTGTGACACAGGGACCTGATATAAGATGCTGTGACACAGGGACCTGATATAATATGCTGTGACACAGGGACCTGATATAAGATGCTGTGACACAGGGACCTGATATAAGATGCTGTGACACAGGGACCTGATATAAGATGCTGTGACACAGGGACCTGATATAAGATGCTGTGACACAGGGACCTGATATAATATGCTGTGACACAGGGACCTGATATAAGATGCTGTGACACAGGGATCTGATATAAGATGGTGTGACACAGGGATCTGATATAAGATGCTGTGACACAGGGATCTGATATAAGATGCTGTGACACAGGGATCTGATATAAGATGCTGTGACACAGGGACCTGATATAAGAAGCTGTGAAACAGGGGTATAATATAAGATGATGTCACACAGGTGTCTGATATAAGATGACATCACACAGGGACCTGATATAAAATGATGTCAGACAGGGGTCTGATATAAGATGTTGTCACAAAGGGATCCGATATAAGATGGTGTGACATAGGGACCTGCTATAAGATGGTGTGACAAAGGGACCTGATATAAGATGGTGTGTCACAGGGACCTGATATAAGATGGTGTGACTATAAGATGATGTCACACAGGGGTCTGATATAAGATGATGTCACACAGGGACCTGATATAGGATTATGTCACAAAGGGACCTAATGTAAAATGGTGTGACACAGGGGTCTGATATAAGATGGTGTGACACAGTGGTAGAATATGTCACACAGGGACCTGATATAAGATGGTGTGACACAGGGGTCTGATATAAGATGTCACACAGGGACCTGATATAAGATGATGTCACACAGGGACCTGATATAAGATGGTGTCACACAGGGGTCTGATATACGATGGTGTGACACAGGGGACCGATATAAGATGATGTGACACAGGGACCCGATATAAGATGGTGTGACACTAGGACATCATAAAAGATAGTGTGACATCAGGACCTGATATAAGATGATGTGACACAGGGGTCTGATATAAGCTGATGTTATACAGGAATCGAACCCACGACTTTTGGATCATGGGTCCAATGCTCTACCACTAGACCACAGAGCTCCACATAGTGGAGTCATACTTTAGTTTCATACTTAGCACTGTTGAACAGGCGTTGGTCAGGGGCCATGACTTTACAGTTTCTTCAATGTGAATGTCACCATGCTCCTCACAAAGCAAATCAGTTTTTTTAGATGGTTCACTCACCATGGTCAGAAATTAATGGTTCAGACTCACCATAGTCAGAAATTGTACTACAGATATAGCAGCAGCGTTGGGTTTAGACAAGGTTTCTGTGTCAGGTACTGGGACTGACTGTGACGACAGTGCCGCTTGTTTGAAAAAGAAGTTGATCGTTCCGCGATTTCACTTCTGCAATTTTAAGTTTCATTACGTAATACTTGGAATTTATGAGGCGATTTTTTTTTTTTTGTTTATCATTGAAATCCGGTTCGATCAGACACTTTGTAAATATTGTATTTTCTATTAAAAAAAAAACTGTCTACAAGATTAGATAGCTGATGCCCAAGATAAATTCCGAAAATATCCGAGCACACAAACAACTTCCGGTAGATTCGTACTCCATATTTATTTTTGAGGTTCGGATTGGGATTTTTGTCCAGAAATTGGTAAATAAATACTTTTGCCAACTGGGAAGGGGTCTGATATAAGATAGAGAGAAAAAAAGCTAGACTTACATGTCTAGAGCTTCTTTATTACTTAATTATGGCCTGTAAATTTGGAGAATACAGCCATGTATTTTGAAATTGAACTCTTGCCTGAAGTTATGTTGAACTAATTAGGTTGAGTACTTTGAGGAATGGGAACTTCCGAAAATAAATATTTGACTAGACGGGGTTGTTTTTTTAACAAAAACATATGTCTCACCCCATAATTTATGAACCAATCTGGCCGAAAGTTGTGCTCTGCAAGTCGTCTTGATATGGTGAACATTTGTGCCAAGGTGAACATTTGTGCCAAGTTATTTCAAAATCCCTCAAGTGGTTCAAAGATATGGAGCGGACACGAAATATAGTGCATACATGTATGTCCTTCGATCTCTAAGCGTGCCCTTGATCCAGGGTTTCCATTATGTTTTTCAGTATGGGGGTCCTGCTTCAGATTTTAGGGGTCCTTTTTTAAATATTGCATAAGGCCACAATAGATTAATTGCTAGATTCCCCGCCTGTCCCGTTTTTTTTATGCCAGCCTGGTTATTTTTATTTTTTCTTCAAAAAAAAAACATTTAAAAAAAAATTATAAAAACAATCCTGAAAGTATGAAACACTATTAACAAGAGGTCAATGACCTTGAAGCTCTACTGATTGATTTTGATTTCAGGGAGTAGTCGCTACAGACTTGTTTTTGAAAAATTATTTTTAGCCGCGGCGGCCATCTTGAATTTCCGGCCGACCTGAAATTTTGCTAGGATCAATTAGACATCAAGAGCAACATTCCTGTGAAGTTTCATGATAATCCGCCAAGTAGTTTCAAAGGAGTAGTCGCTACAAGTTTTTACTATATAACTCTATGTAAACAAAGATGGCTGCTGGCAGCCATGTTTAACATTGAATCAAAACAATTTTTGACAAGGACCAACATCATATCATGCTGATCATTTTAGAAAAAGGTCCCATATCAATATCACTTATAGTTTTCAAGAAGTAGTCGCTACAAACTTGTATTTTGAAAAATTATTTTTAGCCGTGGCGGCCATCTTGAATTTCCGGCTGACCTGAAATTTTGCTAGGATCAATTAGACATCAATAGCAACATTCCTGTGAAGTTTCATGAAAATCCGTCAAGTAGTTTCAGAGGAATAGTCGCTACAAGTTTTCATAATATAACTCTATGTAAACAAAGATGGCCGCTGACAGCCATGTTTAACATCGAATCAAAACAATTTTTTTCAAGGACTAACATCATGTCATGCTGATCATTTTACAAAAAGTCCCATATCAATATCACCTATAGTTTTCAAGAAGTAGTCGCTACAAACTTGTATTTTGAAAATTTATTTTTAGCCATGGCAGCCATCTTGAATTTCCGGCCGATCTAAAATTTTGCTAGGATCAATTAGACATCAAGAGCAACATTCCTGTGAAGTTTCATGAAAATCCGTTAAATAGTTTCAGAGGAGTAGTCGCTACAAGTTTTCATGTATATAACTCTATGTAAACAAAGATGGCCACTGGCAGCCATATTTAACGTCGAATCAAAATAATGTTTGACTCTGATAAGCATCATGTCATGCTGATCATTTTACAAAAAGTCCCATATCAATATCACTTATACTTTTCAAGACGTAGTCGCTACAAACTTCATTTTTAAAAATCTATTTTTAGCTGTGGCGGCCATCTTGAATTTCTGGCCGACCTGAAATTTTGCTAGGATCAATTAGACATTAAGAGCAACATTCCTGTAAGTTTCATGAAAATCCGTCAAGAAGTTTCAAAGGAGTAGTCGCTACAAGTTTTTACTATATAACTCTATGTAAACAAAGATGGCCGCTGACAGCCATGTTTAACATCGAATCAAAACAATTTTTGACAAGGACCAACATCATATCATGCTGATCATTTTAGAAAAAGTCCCATATCAATATCACTTATAGTTTTCAAGAAGAAGTCGCTACAAACTTGTATTTTGAAAATTTATTTTTAGTCGTGGCGGCCATCTTGAATTTCCGGCCGACCTAAAATTTTGCTAGGATCAATTAGACATCAAGAGCAACATTCCTGTGAAGTTTCATGAAAATCCGCCAATTAGTTTCAAAGGAGTAGTCGCTACAAGTTTTTACTATATAACTCTATGTAAACAAAGATGGCCGCTGGCAGCCATGTTGAACGTTGAATCAAAACAATTTTTGACAAGGACCAACATCATGTCATGCTGATCATTTTAGAAAAAGTCCCATATCAATATCACTTATAGTTTTCAAGAAGTAGTCGCTACAAACTTGTATTTTGAAAATTTATTTTTAGCCGTGGCGGCCATCTTGAATTTCCGGCCGACCTGAAATTTTGCTAGGATCAATTAGACATCAAGAGCAACATTCCTGTGAAGTTTCATGAAAATCCATCAAGTAGTTTCAGAGGAATAGTCGCTACAAGTTTTCATTATATAACTCTATGTAAACAAAGATGGCCGCTGACAGCCATGTTTAACATAGAATCAAAACGATTTTTGACAAGGAATAACATCATGTCATGCTGATCATTTTACAAAAAGTCCCATATCAATATCACTTATAGTTTTCAAGACGTAGTCGCTACAAACTTCTTTTTAAAAATCTATTTTTAGCTGTGGAGGCATCTTGAATTTCTGGCTGACCTGAAATTTTGCTAGGATCAATTAGACATTAAGAGCAACATTCCTGTAAAGTTTCATAAAAATCCGCCAAGTAGTTCCAAAGGAGTAGTCGCTACAAGTTTTTACTATATAACTCTATGTAAACAAAGTCATGTTTAACATTGAATCAAAACATTTTTTGACAATGACCAACACGATATCATGCTGATCATTTTAGAAAAAGTCCCATATCAATATCACTTATAGTTTTCAAGAAGTAGTCGCTACAAACTTGTTTTTTAAAAACCTATTTTTAGCCGTGGCGGCCATCTTGGATTTCACATCAACATGAATTTTTGCTAGGATCAACTAGACTTCATGGGCAACATTTCTGTAAAGTTTCATGAAAATCCATTTAGTAGTTTCAGAGGAGTAGTCGCTACAAAAAAAAGTTTACGGACAGACAGACGGACAGACAGACGGACAGACGGACGCCGCACCACGGCATAAAAAAGTTTATGGACAGACAGACAGACAGACAGACAGACAGACGGACAGACAGACGCCGCACCAAGGCATAAGCTCTGCTGATTCTGCTGATCTCTGATCAGTCGAGCTAAAAATGTGTTTTCAATCTTGGAAGCTAGTACTCAGTAGCTCACACTTGCAGATACGCTACTTAATTAGTGGGCACTCAGGACTTACCAATGATCGCAAGACCGACGGCCCTTAAACAGAGCATCTCTTGTTTATTAATAACATTGTTACACTTTCTGTTTTGATCAGCCTTTTTCGCCTTAAGAGGGCGCCACGTTATTTATTATATCTTTTACCCGGCTCGGTAACGCAATGAAATAATCGGATAATATAAAGCGCGGGGACACAAACTTGTTGAAGGCGGAGCTTGTATTGCGCCCTAGAGGGATATATTGAATGAACAGCGAATTGCTGTATTTATAACAAAATAAACCCGGAACCGTACCCGATATCGAGAGTTTAACATTACCGGAAGTTAAAAATGGCGTTGATCTTTCGGCATTTTTTTATTAATACTTTTTAGAAGATTTGCAATGATTACAATGACCCATCACACTTTGACTGTCTTATGTAAATGTGCGTCTCAAGGGACGCAGCTACTCGTGAATTACGGGTCCCATGCTTTTTTTTCGAGTCAGGGATGCAGAAAAGCTGCGTCAATGGAAACCCTGTTGATCTTGAACGGACATGGCTGGATGTTGCGCTCTACAAGTTATCTCAATATGGTGAGCATTAATTAGGTTGAGTACATTGAGGAATGGGAACTACCGAAAACAAATATCTGACTAGACTGGGGGTTTTTGTAACAAAAACATTATGTGTCATCCAATAATTTATGATTTATGAACCATTCTGGTTGAAAGTTGTACTCTGCACGTCGTCTCGATATGGTGAGCATTTGTGCCAAGTGGGATATGACAGTCATTGGCCCCCCCAGGACATTTGCCCCTCCAGTGCAAAAAAGCACAGGTGGACATTTGCCCCCAAGTGAAATGTAAGCTGAGACATTTGCCCCCCAACTGAATGTAAGCTAGGACATATCCCCCCCAGTCCAAATGATATACACCCGCACCCCTGGCCGGCCACCACCCAGTTAAAACTATACTTATTTGTGCTGAGAGGTATATTATTATAAGTTTCATAAAACTAAAATATCAGCTGCAGATAAGCAATTTGTATAGATTTTTATCATTAAATTAGGAAAAAATAGGTGGAATCATCTAGGGTACTTACTCTTATTGTTCCCCGTGTGGTTGCCGGGGTAGAATACAACCATTGCAAACACACCGTCACATGCAGAGGGGTAGGACCCCCGCCCCTACACCCCTCCCCCTTCCACCCCCACACACACCCCCAGCCCCCATTCATATACATTTTGTAATTTTTGTTCATGCTCATTAAAGGTCTTCATCATGACCCCTGCATTGTTTCAGGTGCCATCGCGCTCAAATCACTAAGATCAATGGCCGAAAAAAAATAAACGTGGCTCCGGCGTAAATGGAGTGTCTGCAATAGAATTTGAGCAACTCGATCTGCAGATCAAGGTGTGAAGTTCCTAGGCCCATGGAAGATGAGCTGGCATGTTGATGCCTGTTAGGCGCCATATAACCTTTCATGTGTTGGTGCGCCTTAAAACCCAATTCAATTCAATTCAATACTCTTATCGTTTATTTGTTTGTATTGTGATTCTCAGTAAACATGTTATATAAATAAGTTTTTATTTATTTAACACACTTAATTGTTCATGCTCCCACTGTGTTCATGTACTTGTGAAGGTTATATAGTTTTATTGTAGTTGTACTATAAATCAAGACAACAGCTGGTTTATTCTGTATTAATTAAAAACAATTGTCTAGATGGTTATTAAAACAGTTTGTTTGTTCTCATTGACAAACACCATTTGAAAATTAAAAGCTATTGTAAGGTAATTGATGTAATCAGTAAATTAATTTATTTTTATTAGTACTCATTAAACAAACTGGCGTGGCGCAGTCGGTAGCGCGGCGGATTTGTAACCGGAGGCCCCGGGTTCAATCCTACAAGGTGCCACTGAGTTCCGTCGGTGTGTTCTTGGGCAAGACACTTTCCCTTAGCCTCGTCCGTCGGATGGGGACGTAAACCGGGCGGTCCCGTGTATCGGTCTATCTTCCGAGCACGTTAAAGAACCATAGGAATCTATTCGATAATAAGAGTAGGGCAGGTTCCCGGATTCCTATGTATCCTTCCCTTCTCTCTGGGGCGGCTCTAAATAACCTATACTGTGTTGATGAGCCGTTAAACAACATTCAATTCAATTCAATTCATTAAACAAACAACTTTTATGTCACTATTTGAGCATTAACACCTATTGTTAGGCGAGTGTTCAAAACAGTACTTTGTTTTTATTTTTTATTGATTTTCTTTAAAATATAATTGATATTATTATATATTTTTACTCAGGCAATAAAAACTAAAAGTGGCAAATATTGTAATCATTTTTATTTTATTATGATATTATCACGAACATATCTACACCAGTTTATATAACAAAAATACAAAATGCTGCATTTATTTGGTTTAAAATTACATTCATAATAATTCAAAAAGAAAATCAAACTTGACAGTAACCTTGAAATTAGGGTTATTAAACTATAAAGCATACTGAGATCAAATGAACAACAATATATTTACTATATTATGTGCATGGTGTATCAATTGAAAATGATGAATATGACCCTCGATCTCTAAGTGTGACCTTGACCTTGAACGGACGTGGCTAAAAGTTCTGCTCTGCAATATGTCTCGACATGGTGAACACTTGTGGCAAGTTATTTTAAAATCCCTCAAGCGGTTCAATATGCTGGAAACACGACTTGTGACGGACAGAGATCCAGACAGACATCCAAGCTAAAAACAATACGTCTTTCCTCAAAGGGAGACATAAAAAAGATCACACTGCATGGCCAATAAATTATTTGAAAAGTCATTATGATAACTTCTATCTGGTAACACCTTGCTGGAAGTGAAATTAATTGTTATTTAACATCTCGTCAATACAATTCTTATCTAACGTTATTTCGAGCTGCCCAAGATAATTTAGACTACAACTAACTTACCAGAGTTGAGTCCTCTTGGACTCAATTTTTCTGTGAAAATAAGTTTTGTGTGAGCCAAATAAGAATTGAAATCCGGTTTAAGGCGCACCAACATAAGAAAGGTTATATGGCACTAAACAGGGATGACCATGCCAGGCTCATCCTCCATTTACATCTACATGTAGATAAAAATATGAAGAATGGGCCTAGAACCTTCTAACCTGCAGAACTGCAGAGTTGCTGTAAATTCTATTGTAGGCACTCCAATTACCATGGAGCCATGTTTCCAGAGTTGAATATGCGGTGTCATGAAGAAGAAATTATCAAAATGGCTCTAACTTTTAGCATTTGGCGAAAATGACTTGAGCAAAAACATATACACATATAAAAAAAGTTATGTCACCAAACACCAAAAATGAAATAAGATCAGGCCTTTCAATAATGTACATCCTTTTATTACCCTTGACACAAAATGTGCATTTAAATAACAAAATGAACAATAAACCAATTATCACTTGTCTATGCCACCCTCTGACATTAGTGTGACAAGTTGTGAGAGAGATATAGTTTTTGTTTATGCTTGCCCTATGGCACTATAGGCCTTTTGGCGAGCTTTTCAGTAGGAGGTTAATGTGGGATGTTTATATAATTATAAACATGTTGTTGTGAAGGGAAGGGGAAGGGAAGTATTCGTTCAAATAATGGCAAGAATCAGGCAGACAACCGTGTCAGTCGGATGGGATTGGCCGTGAAATTCAGAAAGTGAGTAACACTGAGTTTGTATAGGGAATTTGTTGCCCATTGATGTTTGGAAAAAGCCCAGGTTGGTCTATTTTGTAATTTTAGATCGAGGATTAATAATATAATTTTATAATTGTATCGCAACGGCAGCGCGTCACCATCTTTTAAAAATGTTACGTAATATGTACATATATACATAATCAATGTCGTGTCTGCTTCATGCTCCCTTCCAAAGGGAATGGACTGTTCTAGTTGTAAGCATACAATGTTAAAATCAAATAAAAATATCCCAGTGTTGTTTGTAGGACATGATACTCCAAATCTCTCAATAACTCGTATGAGAGTAAACACATCAAATGGAGTGTGTCCCTCCGCCAAAGCCACGGGGACGCCACACTGGGGAGGGAGTGACAAGTTCTTTGGCAGGAAGTCATTAATATACATTACTTTTTATCCATTAGATTTGATGCTTTGTTCAATTAAATTGTATGTAGAATTTGATTGGATGATACATTGTATTTACATCTGACCTCTGCTTGTTTACTTTCACTATGACATTCTTCTAAATTGACTTCAAATAACTATAAACAGGATGGCCCTAGATCGCTCACCTGGTAATATGATGGGCAATAAGACTGTTGTGTCTAGCCTGGCAATGTGTATTTTTTAATTTGTCCAAATTTATGAATGAGATTTCATAAAAATGGTTTGGGGGGTGGTGGGGGAATATATGGATGGATATGAATCGCGCAACTTGTTTAAGCTTTTATTGATAATAAGATTCTAAACAAATTTGGTAAAGATCAGATAAAAAAGAATTGTCACTGAAAGTGGCAAATTTTCAGTGACAAATACCGCCGAAGTGACCTTTGACCTCTAAGTGTGACCTTGACCTTGGAGCCAAGTTATTTAAAAATCCCTGCATGTGTTGTGGTGACGTTATGGTCCGGACACGAAATTCCGTCCTGTTTTTTACCTATGAACTGCATTTTACACATGGGGGAAGATAAAAGTCACGCGCTGATATAAACATTGGCAGTTGCATGTCTTCATTGTTAAATACATGTAAGCATGCATAACATTAGTAGTTGGCGATGTCAACGCGCAGAATATTAATGGTATGCAAGAAAAAGAAACATTCATGGGTATATCCGGTTCAGATAGGAGGGAAATTTCAACACTAGGTTTTCATTGTTTTAATCTTTCTCGGTTCTGATAAAACAATTATACATGTACCTCGTGCCGGAATTCCCTATCTTCGCTGGATACAGTGTTCCCACTGACTTTTTCATTTGGGGGTACCCCCTACTGTTAAATTTTGGGGGTACACTATGAATTTTTAAGATTTTTAAACCTTTCAACATACTTAATTTGCTACTGAAGGCATTACAAACAATACACAGCACAGTGTAATATTCAAGTTGACAACAGTTTTTTTTTTGTTTTTTTCTGTGCGTGCATGCACGTACGAGGTCAGTTTTCTGTGCGTGATTTTTTGTTTTCATGCGTGATTCACGCGCATATGTGAGTGAATGGGAACACTGTGGATACCCATGGAAGATTCATATAGTCATGAATACTCCCACTTTTTGATATCTAAGTGAAACAAAGGTTCATAATTCTGTAAAAAAATAAAGTGCAGAATCGAAAAACCTTTGATGCAGAGACACATTGTACATATACATGTGAACTGTATCCAAGCGTAAAATAACTATCCATCACAACTTCTTAAGTAAAAGCCACATGACGTTCACCACACTGAATATTATAGTGAAAAAATCTAACATGTAGAGGGACATATTAAGGTCATCAGTTGTTATGTGTATATGAAGTTAGGGAACAATCCATTTGTAACTTTTGAGAAATTCAAGTATTAAATAACAAAAAGCCAAGATAGCCTGTGGACGCTCTGCTGGTAAAAGACAGTTTCTTTATTTTTAGGAGGTTTTGTATATTGAATATAATACAAGCCCAATATATATATATAACATCACCTGACCCCTGGTCAGTATTTACACCAGGGTCATCATTTGTACAACTTTTGTAGCACTGTAATATCATGGTATTATTTTTTTAAATTTTATGTATTTTAGTTCCCAAAACTGATACTGCCACATACAATGACATGATTTCCAATCTTAGACACAAGTGTCTCCAGCTCTTAAATAAGGCCAAAAAAAAAAATAGGTGTGTTTCCTGTTGCATGCTCTGAAAAAATAGGGTCGGTAGGTAGGCATTTTTTTTTTATTTTTTTTTTTTTGGAGCAAGATATGTGAGATTTTACATGTATTTATCACATAAACCCGATACAAGTTGATGATACAGCTAAAAGATTCTCTGTGATGTAAGTTTACTTCGATATATTGTGATAAATCATTGTTCAGAACAAATAAACAATTTTTTTTTTTTTTTTTTTAATTTTTTTTTTCATAAAAAGTTTTAGGGTCGGCCCCTTAAAAATAGGGTCGGTCGGGCCACCGGAAACACAGGTGTTGTTTTTTTTGGCCTAAGCATTATCCAATTGTGGTTTCGTATAAATCCGCCGTTCATAAAAGGTTGTTGATAAATTTAAAGGATAAGTAAGTTTTCTTTTTTATATTCATTCTGTATATATAACACTCTATTACTATTTAAAGTTAAAATAAGTGAATCTGTTATTACAATTGGATAATTTATCATACCGAGAACTTGGTGCAATTTATTATACTTTCCTAAACTCCCTACTTATTACAATCGTGACCTGTATCAAAAGCTGGGCCTAAATTCATCAAACTTTTGAGCATAAGAATCAGACTGTCTCAGACTCAACATCTCATTTTTTTGCAAGACCTATCAACACAAAAGTATGGGTAAGAATTGTGATTTTAAGTAATTTTCTCTTAAATTACCTTTAAAATTACTCGTTTCTGTAAGTAAATTATCTTAACTGATCTTTATATGTATTTTTTTCAAAAGAAATATACAAGTATGACAAAAGAATTCATAGAGCAAAACGTTTAATGGTGTAATCAAATTGTATTGATACATATAGTCATGTACTAGAAGGAAGTACGGATTCAAGTTTATACTCAGGGGCAGATCCAAGGGGGATGCACATCACCCTTCCTCCTAAAATCTGAAAAGTTTTCTTTTTTTTTGGTTGGTAACAGTTTTTTAAAAGGGTGCGCCTTCTCCCCCTAAACTGAAAAAACATGTTTGCATATGTGTGTTTTTTCGTTGTTAATTGTTGTTTAAAAGATGCGATCACCTACCTAAAATCCCTAATATTAAATCCTGTATCCACCCCTGATACTTGTGTAACCTGCCTGTACTGCTTAACATTTATACTTTCAGGGCACAGGGAAACATTCAGGCTTCCCCTAGCAAAACAGACTACTTTGTTCCCAGTCTTTGGCCGAAAAAAATCCCCTAAAAAACATTATTTCCCGAACTTTCTCAACATTATTATGTTTGAGATTTTTTGATTAATTTTTAGGTTTATAAGGCATGTAATTAAGTGTTGTGGAACACTCATATCATGTAATATGTTCAAAAAAACATGATTTTGATGTTCTTGATTTGAATTTAATATAGTATCAAGTAGACTGCATGCTGGGTATCGAATCCAAGAAACGTATCGTGATATATTGCGATAAAAGAGACTTTCAATAATCTTTTTCAATTTCGTGGTGTACTTCGATGCAGATGACACAACGTGATGCAATGTTGGTTGTGCTTGTGAATGAGAAACATTACGCACGGCAGTTCCGATGTTGACAAAATATGTCTACTTTCTGTTTTTTCACAACTCAACTTCATTTTTACAACAAAAGTGGTGGTGCGCATTTAATAAATGGGCTAGACAGAAAATATAAAGTTTATATTGTTAGAAGTTTTGACCAGTGAAATATAAACATGCTCAGATAAAGCAGTACTTTTATCTTCACATGAATTCATGCGAAAACACCCATCTCATAATAAGAAGATTAAATATTTATAATTCAATTTAAATCTCAGCTTCTAAATATTCATGATGTTTTTATTGACGATTTATTTATCCAGTATCACTCTGACTTTACTTGCATATAATTAAATAAAAATGTCATTTCTTCCAATTATTTGTCCTATGTTTAAATATATTATTGGTGCAATATAATCAACAGTTAGTAAATATGCAAAATCAATTTGCTTTACACTGTTCTTATATAAATTAACATTAATGATTAAACAAATGTAGAAAAACTAACAGGATGCCATGTGTCCCTTGGCTAATTGAATTGAATGTTGTTTAACGGCTCATCAACACAATATAGGTTATTTAGAGCCGCCCCAGAGAGAGGGGTAGGATACATAGGAATCCGGGAACCGTGCCCTTCTTTTATTATCGAATAGATTCCTATGGTTCTCAGGGGTGTAAAATATCACTCGACCGCTCGCCATGGCGACCAGAACGTCACGGAGGTCGAGTCAAAAATCCTAAATACTAGACCGATCGGTCGATCAGTTTTATTGTGGTGAAGGAAAAAAGATTGATCTTTTCAGTTTCATAACAAGCGCGTGTTGGTAACTAGGTTAACAGACTGTATTATCGTAATGTTAACATTGAAACATTACTGAATATACTTCACGTAAACCAATCTGGCAGGTGCGCGTGAAATTTGGATTACTCGAATATTTATGTTTACATATGAGTCAGCGTGTGAAAAATTTATGTCTGCACTGTTGATTTTCCCGTAAAAATGTCAAAAAACAAGGCGACTCTTTCGACTCTCAACCAAAACAACGAGATATTAGATTGCTATTTTGAGGGAAAAAAACATCGGGCGGCGATGAGATTCGTTCAAAACAAATAGTAGAAAAACGTCAGCAGCAAAAAGCTGTATATGATAGAACAAAAAGGCAAAGAGAGGTAAAAAGTCTGCCGTTTGCACAATTGACAAAACGTTATACTTTTTCATTCCTTTAATAGTAAAACATAGGTACTACTTAGTAGAATGGTAAAAATACAGGAAATAAACAATTCAATAATTCAACTCTGCAAAACTAACTTTAACTTTCAAATTTAGAATCATAAAACCATGCAGTCTTTTATAAAACATATTTCAATTAAAAAAGATTATTTAATTAATAAAACGGTTTCATGCAGTTAGTCTACAAGTGAACAAAAGTATACACTTGTTCTGTAAACTGTTAAGGTCAACTTAAAAGTTGGTAAGGTCGAGTGACTTTTTTTCAACTGGTAGGCCTACAGGTCAAGTAGCCCTTGAAACTATTTTACACCCCTGGTTCTTTAACGTGCTCAGAGGATAGACCGATACACGAGACCGCCCGGTTTACGTCCCCATCCGACGGACGAGGCTAAGGGAAAGTGTCTTGCCCAAGAACACACCGAAGAAACTCAGTGGCACCACGGAGGATTAAACCAAGGGCCTCCGGTTACAAATCCGCCGCGCTACTGACTGCGCCACGCCAGCCCTCTGAATTTAGAATAATTCATAACTAGCTTCAGAAATCTAAGAAGCAATTGGGATGAATTTAAGATCCTTTTTATCCCATGACATTACAGTCAAATAAATAAATAAGATTCACAATGTCAAGACAAACTTTAGAGCCACATGAGCATGTGACCTCACAATGGCGACAAAGGAGAGGAAAAAAAGGCGTGTCCAGGTTTAGCAAAAAGGTCATATTACATTATTAACAATGTTGGATTTCAAAAAGTTTGTGTTTGATCTCTTTTTAAAAAGGCATTTTAATGGCTCTACTTGATTAAGGATGTATGGTGTCCACAAGTTTTTATATTGGTGGAACTCAACTGACAATGCTATAAAAATTGGCAGGTAGATGAGGGGAACGGCTGGGGTTTCATATATGGCTGGTTTTCAAAAGTTTCTAGGGTTTTTAATATAGAATTTGTCACTGACTAAACATCGCTTTGAATGCAAAACTATTGTATCTCCTTCTTTATTCATATGTAGTTATAATAGTTTTTTGCTGACCCCTTGGTATGTCCATAATGAGGTCATGGTGACCTCTGACCTATTGACCCCAAAAGCAATGTGGTTCCTCCTCTCACCAAGGACAATGTACCTATAAAGTTTTATGAGCGCAGATTATATACTTTCGGAAATACGGAGTGCAATGCATGTCCATATCAGGTCATGGTGACCTTGACCTTTGACCTACTGTTCCCAAAAGCAACGGAGTTCCTCCTCTCACCAGTTTCACTAGTGTTGGTGTTTATACTACCTCTGGAGTTATCAGCAAAATGCATAGTCCCATACAAGATCATGGCGACTTTGACATTTGACCAACTTCTCTTACCAAGGAAAATGTACATGTACCTATGCAGTTTGTACATGTAGGTGTCATGCTTTCTACAGTGTTTTTCCCTTATATAAGTGGTACCAAAAAACGTTGTTTTTTTTAATATTTTAGAGGGGAACTTTGAACAGAAAATGTGGAAAATACACACTTTTAGTGGAGATCTATTGCGTGACTGGGAACACTTGATTTTTTTTAACTATTGGAGTGCGTATGCAGGAATTTTGTTCTCAATATTAATCCGAGATTTGTTTTTGGTGAAAAAACATGCGTAATTACGCAGATACGCGTCTTATCTGGAACACTGAGATAAAATGAAACACTACAAGAGAATGTATAATATATGGTAACATAGTAATGTTTGCAAAGTAATTAACCATACAATATATTGCTTTTGTTTGATAGTGAAAAATTCCCAATTTAAGGCAAAATGACGCACATTTTCCCAATTGAATGGAACCATTCCCAAAAGGGTGAAAAAATCACTGTTCTACGTTATCACCCTCAATGTGTTATTATTTATGGATGAACAGACATTTGGACCAACTTCTAACTAGTGTTGTTCCGATCAATCGATTTCATCGATCATCGATCAGTTATGCCTTTGATTTGATTAATCAATTACAATTTTTCATGATCGACTTTACTCGGTTGTTCAAAGTTATTGCTTATATCATTCTCTTGTACTAAAATATACAAGAAAATAAAATGAGCTGTAATTTTGCAACAAGTAATCACATATTTATAGCGGGTAACATCACAACTTATTTTTTAAAATATATGTCGGTCAGTTTCATTCAGTTCCTTTATTACCAGAACATACTTGAAATGTGATTATTTCTTCATTATAGTTTGAAAAAGGCTTACATTTGTCTTTCATGGCAGCCATATTTAATCGATTAATGATCGATCATCGGTCGGTTAAATGTTCTGATGATCGATCATGAATTTTCAGCCAATTCCCAACACTACTTCTAACATTTTGTTACCCATTGATGTAACCCATTTCTCTACTGACTAAACGGTCACATAAATATTAAAGTAGGCACAAATCTATGACATGCCTTTACGTGGTCCCACCTTAATTCCATTAAGCGATGGGAAAGCTTATATTAGCAGGATTTTATGACAGATATTTTGACAATAAAACACGTTTAAAATCATGTTTACTGAAAAAATGCCAGTTTATATTACCTATTAAATGTTTTAATTTTACAATATGCAGACTTTTAAAGCAGAAATTAAGGTCTTATTTCATACCCCAGCCAACCCTGTTTTCGCTTCTTCGAGAAGGGGATGGATGGGGTATGAAAGTGAATACCGACGGACCACGTAATGGAATAGAACTGACACCCAATTGGTTAACTTGCACCATCCTATACTAGAATATGGCACAAAACAGTTGTATAAAAATCAAGATTGCCATGTGTCTCTTTAAGCAGTTTTATCAACTTGTTTTCTATTGGTTTCCTATAGAAATGCATTAAAAAGCCTTTTAGAAGAACCGCTTTTGGTAGGCAGGCTAGTTACAACAAAATAAATGTATTTTAAAGATGCCTCAGTGATAACAACATGGCAATTTAGTTTTAACTTTATCAACAATCAATGTATAGTCCATTTCTCAGGCACTAAAACTGTTACATACATTTACATGAGGCCAAAAAAAAAATAGGTGTGTTTCCTATTGCATGCTCTAAAAAAATAGGGTAGGTCAGTAGGCATTTTCTTTTTTTTTCGCTTTTTGCAAGATATTATGAGATTCTATTTATCTCATAAACCCCATACAAGTTAAAAGTTTTGCTGTGATGTCAGTTTACCTGGATATAAGACTGCCCCAGTTAAAGTACGCATTCCTGTTACAAATAATAGGACACATAATTTAAACTGAGAAGACCTTTGTTTAACTTCCATTATTCTAATTAGTTTAATAGTTAATTAGCATCATATTGTTTACCTGAAAGAACAAAAGCTGCCGGAGAACAGCACAACTTCACTATTCAATTTTTCAGAGAATGATAAATTATATAGCCAGTAAACAAGGCTAAAACAATGTAGGGGTGGGGTTGGGGTGGCGGGGCGTGTATAGAAAGTCGGGCCAATATAAAATTACTGTTAGTATCTCACACAAATTCGAGTACAACAAATTTTAATCAAAGGAATTTCGGCATATGTGTATGTAAAAGCGTAAATAAAAGGACAAATTGTATAGGGATTTCGAGACACAAAATGGCTTCCTCAAAATTTTAAGGGGCCAACGTTTACAGGAGCGCAAGTTCTGCAAATGATTAGCTATGACAGCGATGGTGAAGGTGGCGATTATGAAACAGATTCTGACGAAGAAATTAGTGATATTTTCTTTTGATATTTTTACATATTTTCACCTAATTAAACTGATATGAATGATAAAATTATGATATTTTAAATTTTTTAATTATATATATATTATAATTAAATTATATAATTCTTTGAAGTACAATTGTTGTTTTTTTATATGTTATTGAAGTTTACGTATATACACACAAGTGATATGAAAACGCAACACGGGAATTTCCGCTATATATTGTATATACTGCACACTTAATTGCACATAATATTCCAAAGAAATCCCAAGATGTTTTTTTAAAAAAATGTTGCAGTTAACTAGAGAAAGGACACAACTGTGATGTTGTAGACGTTTTAATCACACTACACTTTGTAACAAGAACTTCATCAATGTTGAAGTTGCTCTTCGAAAAATTGAGCTAGTTCAGTACTGTATTTAACGTAAATAGCTGGCAAAATTTTGCATCCTAAGTTGCTTACATGATTGAGCCAAACGCGTCTATAAATAATGAAAGATTGCAGGAATACTATTTGCTGTATTATTTGTTGTTTTAGTATTTTTTCCAAAAGGAAAGGTCTTACGTAGCCATGTACCATTCGATTAAAAGCAGCATATTGTACATACATGTACACTATATAGCGGAAATTCCCGTGTTGCGTTTTCATATCACTTGAGTGTATATCTATGTCCTATTCAAATTTGAAGTTGATATGTCTTTAAATAACGAAGTTCATAATGGCCGTTTTCCCAATTACACCCAATTATCAGGAATCTCTGTAAAAATATTTGGCACTGGGGAGTACATTTGCCTATTAATTTGACAGCGAAAGGGTTAAAGGTGAATTGCCACCCTTTTTGTAGTATTATCAATTAACAAATTTAGCTCTTAAAAATCATATATTATAAACATTTCTTGATAGTCCCGGATAGAAACATATATTGAAAACCACTACTAAGTTGTATGTAAAAATAAGTATTAGTTGCATGACGTAGATACTACTACCACTGCATGACTGCACGGGGAAATGAGGTAAATTGCAACACTCAATAGTATAGCTGCACAACTATTGCCAGATAATTGATAAGTACATTTGCCTGTGGATTAATTTACCTGTTAAAAGTTTTCTACATCATCGAATAAAATCTTATGCTAGATTTTCACAGATATTGCAATGCGTGAATTGTAAATATATATTGTTGTGTACTGATTTCGATTTAAATAAACACAAACATGTTCATGAAACAAAACATGGCCGGAGAACTTTAGGGAAAGACGGATCGTGGAATTTAATTTTGCTCAATTTACAACACTGAATACTGAGTGTGACACTTGCGAGTTAACAGTATTTTTTTTATGTGTTTTGTGAATGCAGCCTGTGCCCGTGCCATTGTGAAAAATAGCGGCATTTTTCTAGAAATTGTGAAATATTATAACAAAAGAGAAATAAACTTTTTCACTTTTATTTTCAGTTTAAAATCCTTTGGTTTTAAGTTTTGTTTTTTGGTAAATACAGTCTAGTTTTGACACCAGCTTATATTAAGACTAGTATCCTTACTGGTCTGTATTTACCAAAAAAAAACACTTAAAACCAAAGTATTTAAAACTGTGAAAATAAAAGTTTTTTTGTTGTTTTTTTTGGGGTTTTTTCAGATTGTGAATTTTTTGGATATAATTGTGAAAAAAGGATACTTTTTGGAAATGTGAATGGGGCCAACTTTCGGCCCCAAATTAGGCCCAAATTAGGCATAATAAAAAAACACTGGAGTAGACACTTCATGTTGGGGAATGAAAGATTTGTTTGTTGGATTTTTTCTTTGTTTGTTTTAAAATAAATAATTCTATGAATTAAAAAGATCTTTATCAGTTCTAAAGTTTTTACAAAGTTTCCTTCTGAAGATTGGTATAATAAAGCATTTAGTAAGTATACGTACATGTATATATAAGTATACTTATACTCTCTGAATAAAGTGACTTGCGACACTCTGGGCTACTGATTCTGAAGCTGGGCCCCAACTTTTGCAAGCTCCTAGTCCAAAAATGTTAAGCTTCATCCCTGTAGTAATAAGGTTTATGTTGTCAGTCCGTACTGTCAGTACTCAGGGTTATGTTGTCTGTCTGTACTGTCAGTACTCAGGGTTATGTTGTCAGTCCGTACTGTCAGTACTCAGGGTTATGTTGTCTGTCTGTACTGTCAGTACTCAGGGTTATGTTGTCAGTCTGTACTGTCAGTACTCAGGGTTATGTTGTCTGTCTGTACTGTCAGTACTCAGGGTTATGTTGTCTGTCTGTACTGTCAGTACTCAGGGTTATGTTGTCTGTCTGTACTGTCAGTACTCAGGGTTATGTTGTCTGTCTGTACTGTCAGTACTCAGGGTTATGTTGTCTGTCTGTACTGTCAGTACTCAGGGTTATGTTGTCTGTCTGTACTGTCAGTACTCAGGGTTATGTTGTCTGTCTGTACTGTCAGTACTCAGGGTTATGTTGTCTGTCTGTACTGTCAGTACTCAGGGTTATGTTGTCAGTCTGTACTGTCAGTACTCAGGGTTATGTTGTCTGTCTGTACTGTCAGTACTCAGGGTTATGTTGTCAGTCTGTACTGTCAGTACTCAGGGTTATGTTGTCAGTCCGTACTGTCAGTACTCAGGGTTATGTTGTCAGTCTGTACTGTCAGTACTCAGGGTTATGTTGTCTGTCTGTACTGTCAGTACTCAGGGTTATGTTGTCTGTCTGTACTGTCAGTACTCAGGGTTATGTTGTCTGTCTGTACTGTCAGTACTCAGGGTTATGTTGTCTGTCTGTACTGTCAGTACTCAGGGTTATGTTGTCAGTCTGTACTGTCAGTACTCAGGGTTATGTTGTCTGTCTGTACTGTCAGTACTCAGGGTTATGTTGTCTGTCTGTACTGTCAGTACTCAGGGTTATGTTGTCAGTCTGTACTGTCAGTACTCAGGGTTGTGTTGTCAGTCCGAACTGTCAGTACTCAGGGTTATGTTGTCTGTCTGTACTGTCAGTACTCAGGGTTATGTTGTCTGTCTGTACTGTCAGTACTCAGGGTTATGTTGTCAGTCTGTACTGTCAGTACTCAGGGTTATGTTGTCAGTCCGTACTGTCAGTACTCAGGGTTATGTTGTCAGTCTGTACTGTCAGTACTCAGGGTTATGTTGTCTGTCTGTACTGTCAGTACTCAGGGTTATGTTGTCTGTCTGTACTGTCAGTACTCAGGGTTATGTTGTCTGTCTGTACTGTCAGTACTCAGGGTTATGTTGTCTGTCTGTACTGTCAGTACTCAGGGTTATGTTGTCTGTCTGTACTGTCAGTACTCAGGGTTATGTTGTCAGTCTGTACTTTCAGTACTCAGGGTTATGTTGTCTGTCTGTACTGTCAGTACTCAGGGTTATGTTGTCTGTCTGTACTGTCAGTACTCAGGTTTATGTTGTCAGTCCGTACTGTCAGTACTCAGGGTTATGTTGTCTGTCTGTACTGTCAGTACTCAGGGTTATGTTGTCTGTCCGTACTGTCAGTACTCAGGGTTATGTTGTCAGTCCGTACTGTCAGTACTCAGGGTTATGTTGTCTGTCTGTACTGTCAGTACTCAGGGTTATGTTGTCAGTCCGTACTGTCA
The DNA here is from genome assembly GCA_037043455.1 of Cyrtodaria siliqua. Lineage (NCBI taxonomy): Eukaryota > Metazoa > Mollusca > Bivalvia > Adapedonta > Hiatellidae > Cyrtodaria > Cyrtodaria siliqua. The sequence goes on along the minus strand of JAWPHD010001552.1, from coordinate 13,099 downwards.
GTACTCAGGGTTATGTTGTCTGTCTGTACTGTCAGTACTCAGGGTTATGTCGTCTGTCTGTACTGTCAGTACTCAGGTTTATGTCGTCGGTCCGTACTGTCAGTACTCAGGTTTATGTCGTCGAGGCCATCAATAAAAATATGTTTGTTTTCCGTGCTCCGACCGACTCACCCGATTCGGCCGCGACTCAAAATTTTTTACTAACCTCGGGCCGAAAAAAAAAAAAAAAATAAAAAAAAAAAAAATGATAATTTTATTAGCCAGATGTGTTAAGCATCTAATCTGGATTGCAAAGGTTATCAAAAAGTTGCCTTAGTACAAAAATGGCATAATATATGCGAACAATATACATAAAAAAAATATCTAAAAATAATACTTTTCCTACCTTAAATACACATGAATAAAATAATTATGTGCAAGTCCTTGTGTTTAGTTTTAATAACCTATGCCCTAACATCGTACTAGGGCCTTTATAGTGTTGTAGATTGGATAAGCTTTCGATGTAAAAAAAAAATCCCTACCTACCTACCCACCCTCAAAATTCTGGGTAGGAGCACAGCACAGCAAACAAACACTTTTTTATTGATGGCCCAGTCCGTACTGTCAGTACTCAGGTTTATGTCGTCGGTCTGTACTGTCAGTACTAAGGTTTATTTTGTCGGTCCGTACTGTCAGTACTCAGGTTTATGTCGTCGGTCCGTACTGTCAGTACTCAGGTTTATGTCGTCGGTCCGTACTGTCAGTACTCAGGTTTAAATCGTCGGTCCGTACTGTCAGTACTCAGGTTTATGTCATCGGTCTGTACTGTCAGTACTCAGGTTTATGTAATCGGTCCGTACTGTCAGTACTCAGGTTTATGTTGTCGGTCCGTACTGTCAGTACTCAGGTTTATGTCGTTGGTCCATACTGTCAGTACTCAGGTTTATGTCGTCGGTCCGTACTGTCAGTACTAAGGTTTATATCGTCGGTCCGTACTGTCAGTACTAAGGTTTATGTCGTCAGTCCGTACTGCCAGTACTCAGGTTTATGTCGTCAGTCTGTACTGTCCAGGGCTGTTTTTGGGGCCGTTATTCGGCCCCAGTCCCCCACCTGAAAAGTATCTTTTTTTCCCCCACCTCAGTGTAAAAATCACCCCCCCTTGGAAAAAAATAAACTGAAAGACAGAAGGCTAGAATTTTAAGAGAACTAAGTGTTAATTGTGCTTGTGTTGAAGAAAGTAGAACAAAGTAAATGACATAACTGTCATTGGTACTTTTTGAACATACCGTATTTGTCGGCGTATAGCGCGCATGCGCATATAACGCGCACCCCGACTTTGGGCCTGAAATCCTTGGAAAAAACTTTTTTTTATGTATTGTAGCGTAAACCGCGCATTAAAAACATGTGTTTTCAATTTCAGGACAGCAGAGCGCCATTTTGAAGCATTGACCAAAGAGGAAATGTAAAACGAATTTTGATTGGCTTAAACAAGCTGCATGTTAGACTGTGTTTGTTTACTCAAGTGTAAATAAACTTGTACTGTTGAGTGTACTTTTGTTGTTTACTCAAGTTTCAATAAAATAAAAAACCCACGCCCGTGTTCAACTTTTATTACGATCATATTATATTTAATATTTTGGATTGACATTTAAAACAGATTATTCTTCTCATATGAAAAGGACCGTTTTGTTCTGCTAACCCTTAAAGTTTTATATATGTTTGCTTATATAAAACAAATTCGAAGCGAGGTTCAGTCTCGAAATCATCAACACTACAAACAGAAGTAACTAACTATAGTAATACTATGTATCTAAATTGTAGCATGAAACATAAAGCCTAAACCGGAAACGAAATGAAACGTATGTCGTACGTTTCTATATAAACTCAGTGAATAATTTCGAAAATCCTCTATCACTAACAATGTTCTAAGTAAAAATTCAAGAAGTTTCAATGTAAATGTTGCTCTCAGAGTTTTATATGTGCATTAGATAACTAAAAATGCGTAACTTTTCTTTTATTAGATGTAAGAGTCTTTTATTAGACAAATCTTATCAAAAACGAAAATAATTGTGTAGTAGGGATATTCCCGAAACTGTACACTCGCCTCTGGATAAAAATAGATTCTAAAAATAGACTTTTGTGATTTGGACAAAAAAACAACTTCACGCAGTCTAAGCTGTTGCACCCTGATAATAATCAGAGAGCAAACGTATAGAGTATAAGACTGCTGTAAACCTAAACCCCAAACACTAAACCCTACTCGTAGATATTTAAAGTTCCCTAGTTAAAAATAGAAGTAAAAATTAAATTCACACCAGTAGACCGGTACTCAGTAGACAAAAGACGTCTATCCCAGTCGATCCCAGTCGAGTGTCACGTGTTTGTTTAATAATTAGTTATCATTGTTTGCGGTCAGTTAACATAAACCAAACACTTCACACTTAACACGTTTTCCCAATCAAATGAACCATTGAACCAATTTAGGAATAATCATGATTCTACGTTGTCGAAATTCAGAAATTCAGAAATCAACTTTAACAAATAAGTAAGGGGGTCGTTGTTTATTAGAAATAATTATTATACATACAATTCTATTGTATTCTATTAATAAAATATGCACTAACCCAGTCTGCGGGTTCGGAAAATCCCAGCCTCGTTTTCATTTCAAAATGCCGATAGATGTAAACAATTGTATTTTTCAACATTTCAATGGTATTTTCTCAACAATAATCAACATAAAACATGGTAAAGTTTGATTTTATTATTTTTATTGATAATAAGCATATAGCATACAACGCATTTTATTGAAACAATAGAAACAAGCCAACTTTTGTTCCGATTCAATCTCTGTAGTAAACGGCCGGTCTTGCGACTTTTTGAAAACCACAAAACTTCTCGTCTTGGCTGAAAAAAAAAAAGTAAATCATTACTTGTTGCTTAAACCGCGCACCCCAACTTCAGCCACAGAATATGGGGTAAAAAAGTGCGCGCTATACGCCGACAAATACGGTAGTCTAACTCTTACAGCTAGTCAACATACATATTTTTCAAGTCTGTTTTGAACCCATTTATTGTTAAATGTATATTGGTTGGCATAAACAACAATAAAATTGTGTAATTGTATGTTTAAGTCCTTGCTTTATTTGTCTATTTAGTGTTATATATCTATTTAATCAGCATGATTTCATTTTATATTGATGATATCATAATGTGTTATGGATGTTTGAACTTTCATGCAAAATTCCCCCTTTTACTGAAATTGACGCGAAAATTCCCCCCTCTGAGGGACCCCCACCCATTCCCCCATGGTAGAAAGACAGCCTTGCTGTCAGTACTCAGGTTTATGTGGTCAGTCCGTACTGTCAATACTCTGGTTTATGTCGTATGTCCGTACTATCAGTACTCAGGTTTATGTCGTCGGTCTGTACTGTCAGTATTCAGGTTTATGTCGTCGGTCCTTACTGTCAGTACTCAGGTTTATGTTGTCGGTCCGTACTGTCAGTACTCAGGTTTATGTCGTCAATCCATACTGTCAGTACTCAGGTTACTCAGGTTTATGTCGTCGGTCTGTACTGTCAGTACTCAGGTTTATGTCGTCGGTCCGTACTGTCAGTACTCAGGTTTATGTCGTCGGTCTGTACTGTCAGTACTCAGGGTTATGTCGTCAGTCTGTACTGTCAGTACTCAGGTTTATGTCGTCGGTCCGTACTGTCAGTACTAAGGTTTATGTCATCGGTCAGTACTGTCAGTACTCAGGTTTATGTCGTCGGTCTGTACTGTCAGTACTCAGGTTTATGTCGTCGGTCCGTACTGTCAGTACTCAGCTTTATGTTGTCGGTCTGTACTGTCAGTACTCAGGTTTATGTCGTCGGTCTGTACTGTCAGTACTAAGGTTTACGCGTTGGTCCGTACTGTCAGTGCTAAGGTTTATGTCGTCGGTCCGTACTGTCAGTACTAAGGTTTATGTTGTTGGTCTACTGTCAGTACTAAGGTTTATGTTGTCGGTCTGTACTGTCAGTACTAAGGTTTATTTCGTCGGTCTGTACTGTCAGTACTAAGGTTTATGTCGTCTGTCCGTACTGTTAGTACTAAGGTTTATGTCGTCAGTCTGTACTGTCAGTACTCAGGTTTATGTCGTCAGTCCGTACTGTCAGTACTAAGGTTTATGTCGTCTGTCCGTACTGTCAGTACTCAGGTTTATTTCGTCGGTCTGTACTTTCAGTACTCAGGTTTATGTCGTCGGTCTGTACTGTCAGTACTCAGGTTTATGTCATCGGTCCGTACTGTCAGTACTCGGGTTTATGTTGTCGGTCCGTACTGTCAGTACTAAGGTTTATGTCGTCAGTCTGTACTGTCAGTATTAACATTGATGTCGTCGGTCTGTACTGTCAGTACTCAGGTTTATGTCGTCGTCGGTCTGTATTGTCAGTACTCAGCTTTATGTCGTCTGTCAGTTCTAAGGTTTATGTAGTCTTATGTTGTCGGTCTGTACTGTTAGTTTTATGTTGTCGGTCTGTACTGTTAGTACTAAGGTTTATGTTGTAGGTCTGTACTACTGCCGGTACTGAGATTTATGTCGTTGGTCCGTACTAAATGTACAAAGTTTTCTATCATCAATCTGTATTGCCAAGTAGGCGGTAAGTCCGTTCTGTCAGTATTAAGGTTTTTGTCGTCGGTCCATACTGTCAGTACAAAGGTTCATGTTGTCGGTCCATATTGTCAATACTATAACGTTTATGTCACCGCTCAATACTGTCAGTTCTAAGGTTTATGTCGTTGGTCCACAGATCAGGTGGTCCATAGGATCTATGCACCTCAATATGCACATAAAATATCTGCAAAGTTCAAAACGCTTAAGTGGGAACTTGGAGAATTCATGCCATTGTCTGAAACAAGACTGGCTGGGTCACCAATAATTAAGGTAATTGACTATATAGATACTGCAAGAAAATATAAATATGTTGCATTATCAAGGTGGGTTTATACAGTGCAGCAGACATGTACATACATACACTTCACGTTTAAGTCAAACTTATCTATTTTAAAACAATGTTTACCTTTATTTTCATATATATTCCTTAGTAAGGTCTGTTGATTCTACTCCACCCTAAATTTTTTCGTTGACACTCTAAATTCTTCTGTTGAAATTCAATCCAAAGAAAGATTACACGCTATATATGGAGAACACGTAATCAGTTGAACATAAACAAACAACTATGGTTTGCATTTGACACAGCGCGGGAGATTGCACGAGATCATTCCTGCATAAAACAAATAATTAATGTCAGTCATTTTTTCGCCCTTCTGCAGTTCATTTTAAATCCATTATGGCAAAACCAGGGCAAATGAAATCAAGATTATATTCAACCGCGCGATGACAAGACATAGTACACACGCTATCTCTAAAATGTGTAATATACACCTGTAACCCTACCTATCTTTACATATTTACTGTCATTCATACTTCTCAGGTGAAAAGCAAATGTGCGCATGCGTCGCCATTTCTCCCCCAAGATCCGGGTATGTTGGGTAGACTACACAAATGATGAGAAAAAGAAGGAAATCATATCATAGAGCACAGAAATATTAACATTTGTTGTTAGATCTGTGCATAGAGCTATATAAAAAAAAAAGTATCTATGTCAAAAGAAGGAAATCATATATAGAGCTAGATTCCATATAAAAAAAAGCATTTTTACAAACTTAATATGAACGAATGAATGTTGACCCTGTATAAATGTATCGATAATGTCCTAATAATCAAAGTACTGAATGGCGAAAACATCTGAGGTTCAAATGTTTCGCAATGTTTGTTTATTTGTTTGAATGGTGTTTTGGTCTCACACCTCTATTATCTCCTCTGAAAGAAACAACGGGAAAACAGAAAATACATTTACATTGATAGAAGATCAGCTTACCCGGCACTAGTGCGATCGACGCTGGAATATAGCGCCACAGTCTGGGATCCCTACTATAAGAAGGACATAAACAGATTGAAAAAGGTCCAACACCAAGCTGCTAGGTTTGTCTCCGGAGACTACAAGTCACGCGAGGAGGGATGCGTCACACGAATGCTACCGTCGCTCCAAGACAGAAGAATAACGAACCGACCCGTCTTGTTCTACAAGGTGTTCGAGGGGCTGGTGCTAGCTTTCAAATGCCAAGACTAATTCCTGAAAGAACTAAACGCCGTATTAAAGCAAAAGTATTCAGTGACTTTCGGGCCAATAACATTATAGACAATCAGATGCTAGATAATTCAAAGTGTTTCAAAACAATACAGAGCAATAACGACCAATTTTGCAGTAATTTACCCAAACAATATTGTGAGCTAAAATGTCTATATTCATGACAAATATCGCTTGTATGAGCACCTTTTTGATCCAAAGATGAAAAAAAGATATCGCAGGATGCCCCACGAACTGTATTTGTGGAAGGGAGGCATCTACTCCCAAAAAAGCGAAAATATCCCCTGAATACTCCTCCCCCACCATCCCCTTCAACATACTTTCGTTCATCAGTTAGGTAGGTTCGGATATTGCGTGAAAAAAAGTCGAATTAGACCAACAACGTTGACACCGCGGTAGGAACTTCGGACAGAACTGGTATAATACCAACATTGAGGATTCCCCTGAAAATGTTTCTCCTAGGATGGATATTTTTCGGGTAAGCCCGTTGCTGCCCTACCCCAACCCCGGCAGGGAAAATAATTGATAGGTGCATACTTGTTTTGGGTGTATCCCCTCAGTAATTACTGATATCCTACTACTTTTCCCTGATAGGAAATTTGTAATAGTGCATTAAAGGCAAAGGGGAAGGGGGAGGGGGTATAAAGGGGTTAGGGTGGGAATGGAGGGTTTTGTTGTAAAATATTCCGAAAGTGGACTGTTTGTTATAACATTCAGAATAACGTTTCGCAAATAAAATCTTGAAATCCATCCAAAGAACTAGTTAGAGTTCTCTTTATTCCCCAAAAAGGTCTACCCAAATTCGTTAGAATGCATCGTTTTATCAGAGTTTTTATATATACAAACCTTGAATTTAGTTTAAAAGAAAATAATTCTAGGAGTGCTTGTTCCAAAACCCACTAGAAACTTCGCGTGAAACCATGACAGCTCTTGCAGGAAATATATTTTACACTAAAGACTTGCCTGTTTCCTAATTTCTTCAGTTTTATTATATATATTTTTAGAATCCAAACTCAATACACACAATGTAAACGACTTTAACCAGTCAGGCCAAACCCCAAAACTGGAGTGTCGAATTAAGAGTTACCAATCCCTAATTCATTTTACGCATATTCAGTCACGGGTAATTTAAAAACCCATGAATAAACCTATACATTAAATCGACACGTATACATTACTATGTGACCTGAACACCAGTCAAAGAGTTTTGACAAACGGGTTTGTATGGTAATTTTGTAGTTATTTGGAGTGTTAGTTTCTTTAAGCTCTGTTACTTCATGCTGTTGGTGCAGTTTCCTCTTCCACCCCTATTCCACGGACAGTTATATATAGGTCTATACAGCAAGCCCTAAACTATACGCAAATACTGTGAAATGTGGAATTTAAAAGTTAAAACAGATACAACTAAAATTGTTTGTCTAGTGGTAAATAAACCAAAATATTTACTATGCTAATAGTCCATTAGAAGCTCATGTTGATTTTAGTTATCTTGGTGTTGATGTTAACTTCAATGGCATATTTTAAAAGACTAAGAAACACTATTTAAAAAAAGGGCGAATAATTCTTCGTCATAATATGTTCGCTCCGCAAGAAACAAAGGCTAACGCCTATAAGACTTGAATGCACACACTTGAAATATGACTCCCAGATACATTAATAAGTTAGACAAAAAGATGCGGACATACTATAAATAAATATCGAAAAGGGATCTCTTGGAAGTAACAAACACAAACAAGAGAGAAAAGTCTCAAACTCGGGTTTATTGAGTCTATTCATGAGAGGTAATATAAGATGCGACACCTCTCACGCTCCCTAGCACCTGTTTACGCCGTATTCTACTTCAAAGCCAATTGTGAACGCTCTGCCAATCCCGTCATTCTTCGGGATCCCGACTCGTGTGTATCACGGCGCTTCGGTATGTTCAAAATCTTGACATTTTGATCGTCGGAAGGCAACATTACAGAAAATAGTGCACTGTTGCTATGTAAATAATATGCCCGCTAGCCACACGTGTTGATGTATAATTTGCGTTGAGTCACAGACATATTAATAAAATGTGTTATTAGGTCTGGTTGAGTTTGTTTTTTCGTGTAAATAAACTATTGGTGGAGCAATCGGCTGAATAATATTGCAACATTTGAATGATAACTTTGATTTTGAATGCAAATTTGTTTTGGCAGAATCTAAGGCGCGATGACGTAACCAATATGGAAACCTGCGTATTAGGTCGCCGGGTCCGTGTCTACTAAATAAAAACAGACTGTGAGTGGTCAAACAAAAGTCTACGGAATCCGAGACTAATGTTTATCGATGTGAAGTCATGGATTGGATAAACATAATGACAAAAAAACTTGACAATTCAAACATAAATATGTTTTCTTCAAAATGGAACGTTTAATACATATTTTTGTAGTTCTTTTTAAAATTATGACTGAAAAATGAAAGTAGGTACACGTTGAAATTTAGCGGGGCAAAAAGTGCAAAACTTCTCATTGGATTTACTATGAAAAAATGTCACTTGCATGTAAGTTTCAGGCAAGGTGTACCATATATGGCTATGATATATAGGGAAATCAGGGTAGGCCTAAAGGCTATAATGAAGGCCTCTGGGAAAATCAATAGTTGTCTGTGTTCATTACATTCGAGTAATGCTGCGAAGCAGTGTACTGTTCGAATGTTGCGAATGCTTTAATATGGAAAGCCTTGGCTGCCTTCTGTTGGCCTTATGCATTGTGTGCAGTACGCTTTCAAGGGTAACAACCTACGTCACGCGCACGCGCCAGAACAGATCCGAGACGCTCGATTCGGAAGCTGTTAAGTTGATTTTTATTAGGATTTAAGAAAGCCATTTGCACGCACATACAGACGCTCGATTCAGGTAAGTGGATTTTTAGTAAGATTTGCGAAACATTTGATAAATTGACAATGCCCACCGTACCCTATGGATTAGAAGGTATTTATTAAACCTCAAAATAAGCTGTAAACTCCCAGCCGTTTGTCAGTTTACCTCGATACAATCTCATTTCAAAGCCGGGTAGCGTTTACATTTTGGTAGAAACCTTCGTATTCAGTTTTGCTTTAAATGGCTTACCAATTTTTACTTACGCAGTAGTTTTAGTATAAAGCCCTTTTACGCTAATGTATAAGTAGTGGTTCAATGGATATTTTACGTATTTGATCAGTTGTCCATAAACATTTGAAAGATGATCCCGTTTACAGCAAAACGAAAGAATTTATCAATGATACAGTTTACATTTAAAATATGCTTGAACTTTGCAGCATTAATAACACGAATATTTTTATTTATATACTCGGCATCATATTCCATTTGTATATTATATAAAACTATGATAACAGTGTGGTTATATGTTATATTTGAGGATTGATTTCGATCTTTCTACGGGCCATGACAACATTAGGCTGGTAAATGGATAAACAGTGCATAATTATGCCCACTTTTGTTACTAAATATCCAACGCTGGCCCGCCCGATCCTGTTCTCTCCATTTTCTCAAATATGGTTTATTTATGGTAAATTTTCATTTCTGTGTTGTTTATGAAATCGTGTAAGGATACAAAGCTAATACCTATGCCCAACTCAATCATTTACCCCACACAAAAAATGACACACAGTCCAGACTGTCCGATCTTTATAGTCACACTATAATGTTTATATCATTCGTACGCCCGTCCGTCCAACAAATGTTGTCCGGACTTTTAACTTGTGTAATTGGTATCCACTCTTCTCCGAAGTTGTTCAAATTGTATATGGGCACAATGCCCCGGCCGAGTTCGAATGTCAGCCCAATCGCCCCAGTAATCCCAGAGTTATGCCATTTGGATCTTTATTAATATGTGAAGCAATAACTTTGGCATGATTTCAAGTCAGAGATGTTAACCACTCGGCCACGGACGCCCCAATGTAAAAAGAAGGTAAGAAAATTGTTTCAGCTTTGTAAATCAATCGTCAAATTTTCTTTAATAAAGATCTATTTACATTCCTTTTACAACTTTAATCGTAAAGGCAATCACCAACATATCAATCAAAGTTGAAATATACCGTCTTTTTATTAAATCAAACGTGTATATCAGAGTATATCTTCGTGGATTTTTTCAAAAACGAAAACATTTCCTATGAAGACATTTCTACTATTATTTTGATTTCAGGTGACAATCCGCGTAAAAAACAACAACATCTGAACTTTTATTAAGGTATTATTAGCGTTTGTCTAATTTACGATTTAATAGATGAGTTTTCCATAAAGATTTTCCATAAAAATGATAATCGATCATGTAAACAGCATAACGAAATAGAATTAAGTTTACATCTAAATGCAGAATGGTAACTTGTAATTGTTATATATATTTTCAGACATGGATTCCAAAGTCTGTCGTTACTGTGGGAAGTTATTTAATAACAGAAGTTGACACAGCCAGCATGAATTACGGCATCGTAATAAAGGGCCTCATAAATGTCTGCCATGTGGAAAGGTGTTCTTTAGTGCCTATCATCACAAAAGACACATGGACAGTCATAAACATGATAAACAAGAAAAAAAAATATTTGTATAATATGCGGAAAAGGGTTTCTTGGGGAATCCGAATTGACACGCCATACAAGGAGAGAGAAAAACAAACTGAGATTTAAATGTTCAAAGTTTGATATTTTCTTCGAGTCTCAACATGAACTTATGGACAATTAAAGCAGCCATACGGGTGAAAAAAAGACATAGGTGTGAAATTTGTGGGGAAATGTTTAGGTATAAAACTAATCTTCATAGATGTGCACACTGAACCAAAGTTTAAGTGTTTAAACTGTAAGAGGGCATTTCATTCTAGAGATAGATTAAATGAGCTTGTCACCTTTCAGAGCCTGTAAAATGCAAAATTTGCAAAAAAGATGTTTAAGTCTAAGACCTATTTAAACATACATGAACTCATGAAGCACAAATGAATGCGCATTAACGTAGCATTCTGAACAGTATTTTCCATACACTAAATGACACTTATATGTATCACAGTTACATTTTAAATGGTTTTGTTTCAATGCTGTTTCATGTTAGGCCATATATGACATCTTTCAAACCGAATGGACAATTTTGACACAAAATCGTATGAAAACCCTTCAATATATTTTTAACAGATTCATCAAATAAAATTGAAAATAATTAATCAATAAGATAGTCAGTTTACATCCAGTCACCGCTTTTAAAGAACGTGTTTAACATTTGAGCAAATTATGATAAATAAATGATATTACCATTTAAAACCGTGTTACTTATAAGTGTCGTGGAGTGTAATGTAAAAAGAATTGAATTGGATTGAATTGGATTTTATAGTCGCACCAACAGCTAAGGTCATATGGCGACTTTCCAGCTTCCATTGGTGGAGGAAGACCCCAGGTGCCCCTCCGGGCAATTTTCGTGCACGGGCAGGCACCTGGGTAAAACCACCGACATTCCACAAGCCAGCTGGATAGCTTCCTCACATAAAGATTCCTAGGCCCCTGAGGGATCGAACCTACAGCGGTGAGGGGCAAGTGATTTCAAGTCAGAGGCGTAGCCACGGACGCCCCTAATGTAAAAAGAAGGTAAGAAAATTGTTTCAGCTTTGTAAATCAATCGTCAAATTTTCTTTAATAAAGATCTATTTATATTCCTTTTACAACTTTAATCGTAAAAGGTAATCACCAACATATCAATCAAAGTTGAAATATACCGTCTTTTTATTAAATCAAACGTGTATATCAGAGTATATCTTCGTGAATTCTTTAAAAACGAAAACATTTCTTGTATTGTGTTTCATGTACAGCACATAAAGACATTTTTTGTTCTCAAAACTTTGCTCAAATTATGTCACTGTACTTTTCAATAATTCTGCTGGATTTGTTTTTACTCATACATGAGTGTGTTTTTATTTTGAGGTGTTAATGTTTAATAACCTTGGGACGACTTTTTGTATTCTGATAAACATGATATAATTAATTATCAGTATTTTTAGTATTGTTGTTGGATTTTTGATAATTAAGACACAGCAGACGTATTATTTTATTGTTTGAATAAATTACGCCTACGAGATGTAGCCGTTATGTTTGTGTAACGCTTATGTTTTTCTTTTTTTCGGGTTATTGAACGAATCAATGGTAGTTTTTTTTTATAAAAAAAACAAAAACAACATTCATATGTATTTTGTCACAGAGATAACACAGTTTAGTATTTTACTAAGTATTAATATAAAATCAACAACAGAGCGAAACCTCAGCTCATCTCGACCTTTTTATTTTAGCAGAAATACAAATTTGACTGAAATTGGTGCAGTCACGTTACCTTTTTTCACATTTTACACATTATTTCATGCAATGAATATGGCTTAAATATTCCCCGTGTGGTTGCCGGGGTAGAATACAACCACTGCAAACACACCGTCACATGCAGAGGGGTAGGACCCCCCCCTCACCCCCCCGCCCCCCCCCCCCCCCCCCCCCCCCCCAATTCATATTCATTTTGTCATTTTTTGTTCATGCTCATTAAACCCCTGCATTGTTTCAGGTGCCATCTCGCTCACATCACTAAGATCAGTGGCAGAAAAACAATAAAGTGGCTCCAGCGTAAATGGAGTTTCTACGATAGAATTTGCAGCAACTCTGCAGTTGAGGGTGAGAAGGTTCTAGGCCCATTTTCCATATTTTATCTCGATGTACATGGAAGATGAGCCTGGCATGTTCATGCCTTTTAGGCGCCATATAACCTTTTCATGTGTTGGTGCGCCTTAAAACCCCAATTCAATTCAATTGGCTTAAATATGTAAGTCGTGCTCAAAAGCGGATTTTAATATGTTGGTGTCTTCTACCATTTTGAAATTAGATTGATTGTGTGGCGTTAATCATCAGGTGTCATTGCAAGTAAAAACACAAACATGTCTAATTAACGGGCA